>CADWAF010002536.1:0-18671 GCA_902984215.1 Willaertia magna | reverse complement strand
AACAGAATGCAAGTGAAACTAACTTTATACAAAAAACACTTTAAAAAATTAGAAACACAAAAAATGTTTGGACGTGGAGATGCTATAAATAAGAAACTTCAAAGGGGAAGGAAGAAATGGAATGCTGGAGTACTGAGCGAGGAAGAATATTTAAAGGAATTAGAAAGACAAAAAGTAGAACAAAGAAAGAAAAAAGAAGATGAGGAAAAGAGAGAAAAAGAAGAAATATTGAAACATTATAAAAATAATTTAATTGGTGTTTCGTATGTATGTTTAAATAATTTATTAATTGAATACAAATAAATTGAAAGAAATAATAAGAAAGGACAGTCTGATACATATTTTGAAGATGAAGAAGAGGCTGAATTATATAAAGATCCAGAGCCCCCTTCAGGGGTGAGTACATTAAGGGATGAAGTGTAAGTTTTCCTACAAGGACTTTTACGATGAAACTAACTATAATTAAGTTTCGGAGGGAAATCTGGTAAGGATGATATATTTTCCTCGAAAGAGGCATATAGTTTTAATAGACATAGACCTAGAAGGATGGAACAGCTTAGTAGTAATAAACTATCTCAAGAAGAACAAAGTAAAAATGTTTCAAAACCTTTAAGCAAAAGGGAGGAAGCTTATGAAAAGAAAAGAAGATTGAAAATGCAAGGAAAGAAACAAGGATTGTTTGATGAAGATGATGAAAATCCTACCAAAGGAGTAGAGGAAAAGGAATCACTGTTCGGAAATGATAATAGCAGTAATAGTCGGATTTCTAATTCTAAGATATCTAAGAGAGATTTGGTTTATGAACAAAAACGAATGAAAGCCCTTGGAAATAATGTTTCTAACAGAGTTACCGAAGATTATGAACCTGAGGAGGACATTCCTTCGTATTCATCTCATATTAATCCAAAAAGAGTGACATACAATAACTTTAGTAACAATCAAATAGAAGAACAACCTTACACCACGGAACAAAATTATTATGAACCACCCGTTTATTCAAATAATCCATATTCTAACAATAATAATTTGTTATCTCCTTCCAACAAATTACCTTCGAATGTAAATAATAACAAAGGATTGAAGGGAAGTAGAGATTATGATTTTGCTTCTAAGGGAGGTAGTTTCTTAGATAAATTAGGAGGACAGGATCCACCACAACCTAGACCCAGGGGAAGAATAATGCAAGGAAGCAATGAAATTCAAAACAGTAATGTTAATCCAAATAATAATGTATACAACTCACCCAATCAATCAAGTGTACATTCAAGAAACGAAAGAAATGTTGCTTCCAGAAATCCATCAATTGACAGCCAGTTTAATTCTGCCTATGATAATGTATCTGTGTATAGTAATAGAAACGACAATGGAGATCAAAGATACGCGAAACCTACTAGTTTCAAAAGAGAAATTACAGGAAATGGAGAGGATCCTTACAAGAAACACCAAAAGCAACTACAATTAAGGATGCAACTTGGTACGTAATGTTAATTATTTCATTATTTCTAACATCAACAGACCAGGAAATCAATGAGAAGAAAAGAAGAGAGGAAGAAGAGAAGTTAAGGAGAGAAGGTGACCGTAGTAAATTTGATAGTAAAAGAATTAATAACACTTCAGTTGAATTATCTCCACAAAAAGTGGTTTCTCCTAGTTCTCCTAATGAATTATCAACACCAACAAAAAATTACTTTCAGTCACAAATTAATCTTGCCAATGACAATCAATCTAATGGCCAACCTATTGTAGGTATGAGAGGGGCTCTAAAATTTTCAGAACCTACTCAATTGGAACAGAAAATGCAAGAAAAAGAAAAAAAACTAAGGCTGCAAAGAGAGTTAGCAGAACAAATGGAACAACAAAAAGAAGAGAAAAGAAGAAAGCAAATGCTAGAGGAAGAAGCTGAAAAGAAGCGCCAAAAACAAATAGAAGAGGCAGTTGAAAAAGAGAGATTAGAGGTGGAGATGGAAAGGAAAAAGATGGAAGAAAAGAACAAAGCCGCTGAATTGAAAAAAGAGGCAGTAATGACTCCACTGATAAAACAACCTGAAGTTAAGACTGAGTTAAAAACCGAACCTCCAAAAGTTGTAGAAGAAGAAAAAAAGGAAATTGAACAACCAAAAGAAAGTAATATACAAATTAATGAAGATATTAAAAATGATCTTTTTGGAAGTGAACCTAAGGTAATAAGGTCTACTAGAAAAAGTAATAATTCTGAAAAATTAGAAGAAAAGGCTATTCAAGAAAAGTCAACAGTTAATGAAACAGTGCTTAAAAATTTGCCTGAGGTGTCTGGTATTGTTGAAGCTTTAAAAGAGATGAAACAAGCTTCGAATGATATTAAAACAGTCAACATAGATAAGCAAGTTATTTCATATCTACTATCACGTTTACAAGAAAGTAAAGATACTGAGCGTAAAGCAAAACAAGAGACACCTAGACTAAAGCAAGATGACATGACCATGTCTGTTACTGTTTCTTTGGATAGTGAAAGTACCTTCATATACCCTTATGAAAGTGAAGATGAAGAAGTAATCCCAGTTAAGAGAAATATAGTTAAACCAATGGCCGTTCAACCCAAAATCGTTAGTACACCTAAAAAGAAAAATCCAATAATACCAGCTATGGGAAGTAAGGGAAAGAAAGATCCTCCCAATAGAAAAGGCATTTCAAAGAGAGTTTTTGTTCTTCCAACTCCTGCTGGAGATGAATCTGACGGCGATAGAGAATTAGATCCCTCCTCTGATGAAGAGTATACCCATTTAGATGTAGACAATGAACCTCTTGAAGAGAAATCTCTTCCCTCTAGGTCAACTTTCTTAAAGAAAAGAAGAGGAAAGATTAAGGAGTGACTTTATATTAAATTTTACTTAAAGAGTCTATAGTTAGAATTTAGTTAATTGTAAATACTTAATTTTATTTAACATGTAAATAATTAAAATAAATTTTATTAAGATAAGGATTTTGGATTTTTCGTTACTCCGAGGGATTGACAATCGGACTATCTGTGAAGAAAAAAAATAAATGACAACCGGTCTTACAACGACTACACAACCCATAACGTATGGAACAAGTGAAGAGAAAAGTAACAATAGTTCTACATCGGAATTACTTCAAAATGATTTAAATATTCAAAACCTACCATCTAAATCATCTAATCCTTCTGAACCTAAAGTACACACTTACGGATCTTTTGTTGCATATTGTTTTTGTGTAAATTATATATTAGGTGTTGGTGTTTTAGGTGTTCCATATGGTTTCGCTAAAGGAGGTTTATTAATTGGACCATTATTTCTTTTAGTAGTTACAGTGTTTGCATCTTTTGTCACTAATTGGATTATTGAAACAATTTGTCGTTCTGGACCATTCTTTAAAGAATTAGAATTAGAGAAATTAAAGAAAGAAGAAGAAAGAAAGACACTTTTAGATCATCAAAATGATTCTCCAAAAACTGAAGATGACATTGATAATAATTCAATAAATAATAATGAACCATTACAAGGAGAAGAAAATAGAATTCAAGAAACTACACAAGAAGATGAATTAATACATTCTTTCAATAACAATAACAAAGGAATTGATCTATTTCAATATCCAACTAAAAGATATGAAATTAATGAATTGTGTAGATTATTTTTAGGTATCCCAGGAAAGATAATTTATGAAGTTGCATTATGTTTATATTTATATGGTGGTTTATGGTCTTATGCAGCAGTTTTTGCAGAGTCAATGGCTTCACATGTTCCTTTACCTATTAGTGGATGGTTTACATGTAATGTTTATACAGACACTTCTGTTACATGTGATATTTTATATAAAATATATATTGGTATATATGCTATAATTGTTATACCATTAACTTGTTTAAATTTAACGGAACAAAAACCTTTACGTAAGTTTTTTTGACTTTACAATGGTATTTTATTTTTTACAATTATTTTAGAAATATTTTTAACAATATTTAGATATGTTGCATTGGCTTTAATGATTGTTACAATTTTTGTTAGTATATTCGTTGATCCTTATTCTAGATACCCAGAAAATCCACATTTCGCAATGGAAAGACATCCACCTTATGTTTCTCCAACTTCTTTAGCATTACCATCTGGTTTTTATATTTTACTTCCAATTTGTATTTATTCACAAATTTTACATCATTCAGTTCCTGGATTGGTAAGTTATTATTTAAATACTATTATATTTTTAATTTTAATAATTTATAATTGATTAGTGTGAACCAGTTAAAAATAAGAAACATTTACCTGGAATATTTACTTCTACATTTATTACAACTCTTTTATTTTATTGTTTATTAGGTATTGTTTTAGCTGTTTATTATGGTGATAATATTCAAGCAACTTGTTCTTTAAATTTCTCTTTTTACAGAGTAAGTTATTATTGAAATTATTAAAATTATTTAATATTATAATTTATTAAGGGAGGAAAACCATTTGGAATTTCAGCACCTTGGTGGGCAGATATTATTATTTATTTAATTATTTTATTCCCTGCTATTGACGTTCTGTCAGCTTTCCCTTTGGTATGTTTTTTATTATTATCACATTCATCTCACTAAAGTCTTTTTCTATTATTATTTGTTATTATTAAAAGAATGGTATTACTCTAGGAAATAATATGCACGCAGCATTCTTTTCTGGAACTAAATGGATGGAAAATAGAAAAATTCAAGTTGCTTTCCGTATATTAGCAGCTGTACCACCAATTATTGGAGGATGTTTTGTAAAGAATTTAGATTCAAGTAAGTATTTAAGTTTTATTTAAATAAGATTATTTACAATAATAATATAGTTTTGAAATATGTCGGTATTTTAGGTTTTTTAATTACTTTTGTTTTTCCACCACTTTTACATCTTGTTTCAGCATATAAGGCAAGAAAGAAGTATGGAACAGATAAAACACCATTTACTTATCCATTTATTAGTTCTACAGCAACATCTGTTATTTGTATACTATTTGGTATTGCAGCTATTCTTTATTGTATCATTGCTAATATTGTATATGCAGTACTTGATTCTGAAAATAAATAAAAATATTTTCAATTTAAAACATTTTCTTGAGGGATGAAAACAGTTTCAGTTTTATTCTTTTCTAATAATTACTTCTGGAACGAATAGTGTAATTTACAATAAATATAAATGTTAAAATGGCAATACTTGCCAATAAAAAAGGAAATAGAAAGGCAACAAAAATAAAATAAAATTTTAATTGTTTTTGCTATTTTTTAAATATATTTGTTAATTAATTTTTCACATTTTTTTAATTGTAAAAATTTTATTTATCTCAAATATTTAAACCAAAATAAGATTTTAATAAAATCTATTCTTTGGTCTAACAAAAGCTGTAGGAATTACACAAATTGCAGCAGCAACAGAAATACTACCAAATACTCCTAAAACACCTCCAGCTAAATAATAAGCTTCATAAAGTGGAGAATGAGGGGAATAAACATTTACTTGAGTTTCTTTCTTATTAACATAACAAATAACTGTATCATTATTCTTCATTGTAGAATAAACACTATTATCTATTAAGGAATATGGAAAAAGTGATTCCATTGTTATCATTATAGGGTTTTCATCAGTTGAAGCTAAAGAAGGGAAAGTAACTAAAAAATTACAATGTTCTCCTCTATTTAAATATCTTCCTCTTTCTGCACAGTCCACTCTTACATCTATTAAAGTACAATTACGTGGGATTGTTAATGCATTAGGGTCATTTAGGTAGTTTGGGTCACTGTTAATACGTTGAAGGAAATATCCTGTTAGTGATAATTGAACTATACCAATTATTCCACATATTAAAATAGTTGGTAAAACAAAAGATAATATAAATATTTTATGTTGTCTGTCTGCACTCCATGGTGGAGATACTATTACTGGTCTTTGTGGTTCTTCCGTTTTTATTTCATTGTTTATTGGAGTTGGGGTAGGTGAAGTTATTCTATCAGAGCTAGTAGGAGAAGTAACACCATCAAATCTTACTTTTTTATGTATTTCATGATTAGTGTTATCCGTTATGTTTGTAGGTTGTACATCCAATCTTACTTCAACATTTCTTCTATTATCATTATCAAAATAATCGTTGCCTCTACTCGTAGCATCATTCAAAGGCTGTTTCCATTGTGTTTTTGTCATTATTTTTTGAGGTGGGTCATTTTTTTCATAAATCGCCCTGAAAAATCCATTAACCTAAAAATTGGTCATATTACCGCAAAAAGAGACAAGAACTGAATTTAGACATTTGGGTAATGAAGAATAGGAAATAACAAGCTTTGAATTTATATTGTTTTTTATTTTGTTTGGTTGGTTATTATTCTTACATAGAAGAAGGAAGGCAAAAAGTGTTTGTATTTACATAGGAAATTATTTAAAGCTTAGATTTTGATTTAAATAAATAAATATAATTGTATTATTCAGAACTAGTTTATGTTCTTTCTCCTCTAATTCTTCTTGCAAGTTGCATATCTTTAGGCATGATAGTAACTCTCTTTGCGTGAATTGCGCACAAGTTAGTATCTTCAAATAGTGAAACAAGATATGCTTCGGATGCTTCTTGTAAAGCTAAAACAGCATTAGATTGGAAACGTAAATCTGATTTATAATCTTGAGCAATTTCTCTTACCAATCTTTGGAAAGGAAGTTTTCTAATAAGAAGTTCGGTAGACTTTTGATACTTTCTAATTTCTCTCAAAGCAACAGTACCTGGCTTATATCTGTGTGGCTTCTTTAAACCACCAGTTGATGGTTGTTTTGCGGATTTTCTTGCTGCTTTGGAAGCTAATTGTTTTCTTGGTGCTTTACCACCTGTTGATTTTCTTGCAGTTTGCTTGGTTCTTGCCATTGTTATGAAGTTATTGTTTGGATTGTTTTTTTTCGGTTAGGTAAAATTATAAAGTGGTAAGAGGTTAGTTTTGGATTCAAAAATGTTGTGGCTTCCACACTGTTTACCACTTGTGCATCACTTACTAGTAAATTTCCAGTATTTTTGGAGAAAGCAAATCTTGGGCATTTTTACTTCGAACCTACAAAGATTACAAAATTTTAACCACCAATCATTTTTGAGCCGTTACAAAAAACATATTTTTTGGTTGAATGACAAGTTTGTATCTACAGTAAATGAGTTTTATTTTATACAACGATAAACACCTTTTAATGCTTCTTTTTGGTGATACGTTCAAATCTCTTGAAGGTAGATTCCTTGTTTCTTTCTCTCTTGTTAAGTCTCTTAGGATCAAGAGGAATATATGCATAAGGATCAACTTTTGTTTTTCCAGAACCACCAAAGATAATCTTCTTCTCCTTTGGATTTTTTCTCGTTTCTAATCTCTTCAAGTACTTTTGATCGGCATTGAGTTCATCTCTCTTCTTCTTTCTTCCAGAAGCAATTGATTGTTTAATTAAGTCAACAGTTCTTTGAGATTGTTCAGGCTTCTTGTTTGTTTCATCATTATTACCATCTTCTGGAAGTTTTTCAATTACTAATTTACCTTTCTTTACGTCAAATGCAGATCCAATTTGTTCCTCTTTTTCATCTTTCATTTCTTCTTCTTCATCCTTCTTCTTAGATTTATCATTAGACTTTCTCTTAAGTCTTTCCATTTGCTTAAATGTATTCCGTATGAAATGTTGATGTTCTTTGTTAGGTACAACGGCCTTCAATTCATCAACTGTGAATTTCTTCAATAGTTTACTGAAGAGGAATTTAAGTTGGATTCTTAAACTAGATCCTTTTGACTTTTCATTTGAATGTTTGAAGAAGGTTTCTAAGTAAGAAGGTAAGTATGGTTTCAACACTTGTTTGTCAAAGAGGGATACACATTTCTTGAAGAAGTGAATCAAGGCAGATACAACTTTTGTATTCTCATCTTCTAGTGTAATAGAAACAGAGTCAAAAACATCCTTTAAAATTGGGGAAAGGTATTTGGAATACATTGACATTAATTCTGATAGTACTTCAATAGTAGCAGCAATCATATCATTTCCTTTTGCACATAAACCAGGCATAACCTTTCTAATTACAAAATCTATTACATTAGCTTGTTGTTGTGTTGGACCAAAAGTTTCATTATTAGTAAGTGGGTCTATCAATACTTTAAATATCTTAACAGTTAAATCTTTAACTTTTTGATTTTCAGCGTTGACATAATTGTAAATGCATTCACCAATAATAAAGTTAGAGTGTGGATTATTTAAAATCATGTCATGATATTTCTCAGCTAATGCAAGGAAACATTTCACTCTAAATTTCTTTGTAATTGTTACCTGGAGAATAGATTCAAAAACACCTAAAATTTCGTTGATAGTTTCAGGTTTCATTATTGTACTTGTTCTATTCCAACGATCTAAGAAAACATAAATTCCTTTATAAGCTCTCTTTTGAAGTTTCTTTGAAACATTTTGAGTAAGTTTAAGGTATGGAAGATTAAATTTGTAAAATAATTCTAAACAGCTATTTGGAACTACTTTTAACATTGTCAACGCTAAATCAAAGAAGCCAAAGAATTTTCCTTCTTCGGTATCTGTATTTGTTGTAAGAATCTTCTTCAATACTTGTTTAAAGTAATCAACAATAGTATTTTCATCAATGATCTTACAAAGAGATGTAATTGCATCTGCGGCAGCTGTTTGTAAATCTAATGTTGTTGTGGATGCATTTTGTTCGACATACAAGTTAAATAAGATTGGTAAAAAGTTTGAAGCTAATCCTGCAATTACGTCTAATCCACGTTTTGCTGAATTTTTATCTAAACCATAAATCATTGTAGGTAATTTACCATCATTTTCATAAACATGCATTAAAGTTTTAATTGCTAACTCGATGCTGTGACAACCAACAATTTTTAATTTATTGTCACTAGCCTTATTTCCTGTAGATTGAGTTAATTTTTCAGCAATTAATGGAGCTACCAAAGGGAATTGAGTTTCTAAATCTAAAGCATAGCTGCAATATTGTGATAATAATGAAAATGTTTCTACATATAAGGTTCTGTATACATTGTTACCAAATCTATCATCTTCAGTTGATTTACTCGTTTCAAAGAACTTATTGGATAAAGGTAAGAAAAATTCAATCCAATAAGATAAATTATCATTGACACAAACACCTGTCATCTTTGGAATATCTGTATTGTTTGCTAATTGTAATTCTTCTTTAAGAGATTTTAATTGAGTTAATGGTGAAATGTCAATCTTTTGATTAATTAAAATACTCAATACCCAACCATCAAACTTAACTTGGTCAATTGCTGCCTTAGTACCAATAACACGCATACAGTGAGCAATGATCTTTTCTAAATAGAAAGCTGCTCTAGAGTGTTTTAATTCTGCTTTTCTAAATACTGGTAAATCATTGGCTTCTTCCTTTTCTTTTTGTAAAATTTCTTCATACACGTCAGAAGAGAAGAGTAAGAAATCAGATACACAATTATAAATCACTGTTGGTTTTTGTCCAGTTCTCTTTAAAATTCCTAACTTAATAATTAAACTGTGAACTAATTGAGCAATTAAATCAAATCTCTTTCCTTCAACTTTTTCAAGACCTTTTTGTAAAGTATTAGCAATGATAAGCATAGGTGATTGTGTTCCTTCTCCTCCTTCTTCAACTTCCATGTCTTCGTCCTCATTTCCCATGACTTTATCTTCATCAGGGAAGAGATTTAAATCGAATGAAGAAATTATTAATCTTTGTAAACCTGAAAATGTTACACTAACAACTTCTTCTACATCACATTCCTTAATAAATAAAACTTCAACCAAAGTTTTAAATAATCTAGCCAATCTTGTTGAACTGCTTGTTGGATCAAATTTGTGTAAACGTTTATGTGCATGTATTAACATTTCAATAAATGCAACAGATCTCTTTGCATCTTCTTTATCAGTAATTCCAGGAAGAAACTTTTCAGTAAATATATCAATTAAACTAGCAATATTCTCTGACCCAATATTAACACTTTTAAAAATAGATTTAAATAATCTAAAGATCTCAATACTTATAGGGATTGGTAATTTAAAAGAGTTTTTAATCATTACTTCCAAAAATTTTTGAGAAATAGTTACTGCAGTTGTTTGTTTTAAATGTTCTGTTAGTGAAGTAATACCCTTAAGAAGATTAATTGTTATTTCAACAGAATATCTATTATTTATATATTTATCAACTAAAGATAATATTATTGAATCATCAATATGTAATTGTTTAGAAAAATGTTGAATATTAAATAAACATTTCTCTCTTAATTTAGTTCTGCTATCAGTTAAATAATTTAGGGCTAATGTTGCTAATTCATTCTTCTTTGTTGAATTAAAGCCTTGAACTTTTGCTAAACATTGAATCATGAAAGGAATTAAATACATGACAACATTCTCTGCTTTTTCAAAATTCCTTTGAATAAAACTTAATATATTAGAAATATAATCTATCTTTGCTTGGAAGATTTTATCTGTTATACTATTAAAAGGTTTTTAAATTTACAAGAAATAGAAGAAAATACTTACTGATCGGAAAGAACGCAAAGTAATTGTAAGAAGGAAGAAGTTTTAGAAGGAGTAGTTTCGGAAGAGAGTCCAGAAAGAAATGCTCCAAAATATGATACCGGAATTACTGCTAACTTTTGAGTAATAATCGTTTCGGTAACACCTTCAATAATTACATTCATAACTTTCCAATTTCCTTTTGTTTCATGATTTCTTTTTAATATATTTTCAAAAACGGAGAAAATAGTTGGATAATTTTGTTTTAAATTTTCTGCAAATTGAGACAACGCTTGTTGTTCCGCATTGTTTGAAATATCTTCCATTTCAACATTATTTGATGGTTTGGCTGGAAGGGCATTGTAGGAGGCTAAGAATTCTTCAGTTAATTGTTTCTTTTCTGCGTTTTTCTTCATTTTTTTCAAAGGCAACATCAAATAACTTATTGACATGATTGTAAAGTTAAAACAATAAACACCTTCAATTAACACAAAAGTGCTGTTTGTTATTGTTAATGTTGTCTAGTGTTTAAATACCAAAGAAAAGAAGCAACTAAGTATGAAGAAGGAAAAAAAAGACACTCAACAAAAGTTGTAAAGCTTTAAAATTCCAGTAAAAAATGGCTCACTTTGATGATGACGATGATAACAACAATTTCAAATCGAACATTAGATACAATCCCGATCACTGTTTAATGAACGAAGAGATGTTTATCTACGGATTAGATAATGAAGAAAATATTGAAAAGTATGCAAAACATGAGTACTCTGGAAGGGAAGATGTACCTGGACCAGCTGGAATTTTTGGAAGATCCGTTAATAAAGGAGAAAAAGATAAGTTAAAATCATCTCAACTAAGTATGAAGAAGGAAAAGAAAGCCCCAAGTAAATTTGAAAAGGATACTTGGAAAGAAATTAAAACAATGGTAGCTGAAAAAAATCAACTTAACGCGCTAACCAACTTGAAACAATTTGTCACATCTCGAACTAGTGATAGTAAAAATAAAATCCCATTAATACCTCTAATAACTAGACAAGTTGTAAATTATGACAGTGCAGAATCTGCAAAAGTAATATTTGGAGAAATTGAGTCTGATATTGAAATAGAGGCAACTATCTCAAAAAAAGCTGTTGAAAGAGATACTAGAATACTTACTGTTGGATCCGTTGTATTATTAAAAAAGGTTCAAGTTTACTGCCCTAGACCTCTTAAATATCACTTAATTATTTCTGAAAAGAACACCACACGTATTTGGCTTCCCCCTGAAGATGATAAAAGTGTATCAGAGGATACCCACGAAGAGCAAGAGGATACTTTTAAAACCCCTAAGGAACAAATTATAAGGCAACCATTTATTGAACCTAAGACAGCTTCTACAACAAAGAAAAGTGAAACAAACAGAAGTACAGATGATATTGTAAATAGTGGAATAAGACCACATAAATTTGAAAAGAAAATTGTTGACAAAACTGACTCAACCCCAAAGAATGTATTTGTAAGACCTCAAAATAGAATCAACAATAATAGTAATAATTTTGGTAGCTCAAGTACTATAAATCCCATTATTACCAAAACATCCCAAAAGACCCCACAACATTTTAACAATGAAAATGAACCAAATGATGAATCAATACCTATAGAAGTACTGTCACAAGAAATATTCACAAGTAAAAGAAAATCCAATATCACTGAAATTACAAAACCAAAAGAAGACGTCAAGAAGAGAAAAGTATCCAATTCAAGTGACGATCTGTCTGACATAGCTTCTTTTAACGAACCATTATTCTTTGAAGAAAGTTCTAACCATTCACTGCCAAACGTTTCTCCTCCAGTTGCAGTCACAAAGAGCAACCCCAAACCAATCCTAACAGAAACTCTACCCTTATTGGATGATGATGATTTACTATTTGCTCCAATTCCTACAGCTGTTGAAAATAATCAAAATATTCCTAAAAACAATTCGCAAGTAGTTCAAGAAAAGACAATAGAAAAACCAAAATCATCTTCGCAGCAACAAGAAAACAAAAAACCAAATCCCAAAACTAAACCACCTACACCAAAACCTACATCTGAAGAATTTGATGTTTTTAATGATTTACTAGGAGAAGAAACCCCTCCAGCAAAACCTTCAAGAAGCATAACCACCTCAAAAAGAAGAAAGGATATGGAAGATGACCTGTAGTTACTGGGCGCAGTGTATTTTATTGAGCCTCATTTTTTGCTCGATTGTAAAGTTATGATCAACCAAAGCGCTTTAAAAATGGGGTGTTCTTGAAGAAAAAAAAATACATAACGCCATAACACAAAATGGGCTCAGGGTATGTAAAATAAAATATTATTCAATTTTTTTTTGAAGTGCTAACATATAATAGAAAACCAAGAGGTCTTAAAGCAGCAAGAAAAATCAAGAGTATCAGAAGAGATTCCAGATGGGCAGATAACGATTATAAAAAGATTGCATTAGGTACTTTAGTTAAATCCAATCCATTCCAAGGTGCTTCCCATGCAAGAGGTATCGTTTTAGAAAAGGTTGGTGTTGAAGCAAAACAACCTAACTCTGCTATCCGTAAGTGTGTCAGAGTCCAATTAGTCAAGAACGGTAAAAAGATTACTGCTTTCGTTCCAAATGACGGTTGTTTATTATTCTTAGAAGAAAACGACGAAGTTTTAGTTTCTGGATTCGGTAGATCTGGTCACGCAGTCGGTGATATTCCGGGAGTTCGTTTCAAGGTTGTTAAAGTTGCTGGTGTTTCCTTATTAGCTTTATACAAAGGAAAGAAAGAAAAACCAAGAGCATAAATTTATTTTCATTTTGTTCTGTACAATCCAACCCTAATAATAAATATATAAAAACCTTTCAAAAATCAAGTATTGCATTTCCGATGTAGTGTGTAATTTTACAACTAGGGTGTTAGTTTTGAGACAGTCATAAACCAGATTTCAGCTGTTGGTTTGATGTTTGCTTTAGTATGTTGCCATTTGTGTCCAAATTCTGTGTTTATGGTGTACAGTTTGTGTATCTAATTAAAAAACACTAAAAATACAAGAAAGGTGTTGTCTATAAATCCTAATTGACCAAGTGATTTTAATGCAAAAAATCAAACAATCAAACAATGGTAGAATCAGTAGCAGTACAACAACAACAACATCGTAGAATTAACAGGGAAGATGTGAGGGAAGAAGTTATTAATCCTGGAAAAAGAATTTTTAATACTTCTTTATTCATTGTAGGCATGTCTTTTCTTGCAAACAGTATTTTGCTTTATGTAGACACCTTAGTTGACTTTTTACATGCGGATATCTTCTTTGGCTTCTCAAAACAAGGTAGAAACAGTCATCTACAAAGAAGTTCAGCTATGCTTGGTTTTATTGTAGGACTTTTGAATTTATACACAGCCTCAATTAAGAAAAACAAACCTATGACAGTATACTGTCTTTTTGCAGACCTGTTAGCAATTTCTCATTACTTGATTGAAACCTTCTTATTTAGAGGCATTCGTTACGAATACACCCTACTTGTTTCTGTCTTCCTTTCTTTCAACGTCTTATGGGCAGTAAGAAATTACTATTACGAAGCAAGATTAGTACATGAAAAGAAGAAAAACTATACTGGTGCTCCAAACGAAAATGTTAACGTAACAAGAACTGATGTAAAGGATGAAAGTCACCTCGATTAAACAATTAAAATAAATTCTTTATAATAAAACCTATTAGTTTTACAAACCTCAAACCAAACTGTTATCCCTTAATTAAAAATTGTTGTAAGCCTAAGGTCCATGCCCTAACTAATAAAAATAACATCTTGGATGCTTGAATAAAAGAAAAAAATAGTAGTTGTTGTATTTATTGGCAATGATGAAAAGAATGGAACAAAATGCTTGTGTAAGAAGAAAGAAAGCAGTAGATGTTGCTCCAAAAACATTTTCCACTTCTTCTACATTGGTCGGAGTGCATGAATATCCTCATTGTAAATGTTGTTTTTTATCATTTGAAAATGCAAAGAAAGAATTAGAAATTAAATATAATCCAGGAGATAACCTTATATTACAAGAACATCCTTCTTCTTCACAATTGAAAATATCAAAAGAAATTGATAAAGAAATTGAAGATTTTAGTAAAGAAACAAATAAATTATTATCATCTCAACAAGGATATGAAGAAGAAATAAAAGAATTTCAACCATCTAATTTTAAAATTCAACAATGTAATAATACTAATCAAATAATTAATGTTTTTCAAAATAATCCTAAATATCTTTATTTAATTCAACAATTTGATTATGCTATAGGACAAAGAGATGATGAAAATAGTTTAAAAATTATACGGGATGCAATACAATTAGTTCCTTCTTGTTGTTATACATATTTCCGATTATGTGTAGTTCTTTGGTCACGAAGAGAAAATATTAAAATTTTAAGAGTTTTAACGAAAGCCTTCTTTTACTGTAAAGATACAATGAATGAATTTTATTATTATGCATTGATGGGATTAAAGGCTTATGCTTATGAAAAGTACTTTTTATCTATTCATTACTTTTTACAATGTTTTACATGTTATAAAAGTTGTAAAGAAAGTTTATTTATTCCTTTAACATGGATAGGAAATGCAATGATTGAAATATGTTCTATTACTTCAATTTCATTTACGGAAGCTAAGAAAGGATATGAGATTGGAATAAAATTTAGTAAAGAGATTTTGTTTTTTGATCAAGAGAAGGCTATACTTTATAATAATTTAGGAAGAACTGAATCAATATGTAATAATTCAGAAAAGGCTTTAGAAGTACTTAATTTAGGTATTAAATCATTCCCTTCTTATATGTTATTATATAGAAATAGAGGAGAAGTAAATGCTAAACTTTTTAAAGATGTACAAGCCTTACAAGATTATATAACTTGTTTAGAATTATTAAAGAATATAACTTATAAGGCTGAGATATGTTGTTATATAGCTGAATTATATTATTTATTAGAAAATTGGAGAAAAGCAAGAGAAGTTTATGAAGAAGCAAAACTATTAGATAGAGATAAATCTGCATTGTTCTTATTATTCTCTTCTATACGATCTGACTTTTTTCAAAATACAAATGGAAGTAATAAAAGTTTATTAGCAGAATTAGAAGAGGCAGTTGAACATAGTGATACTTATAGAAGTTTTTTATTAATGAAATTATTTGTGTTGAAAAGTCATAATTATGATAATATATTAACTTTAAAACAAAATTTACCTAGAATTTGTTAAATCATTGTAAAATTATAAATATATTTTTGTAAAGATACTATGAACACTTTACAAAACATGTTCCAAACAACGAATTTAAATAGTTCAGCATGTTACTCGAGAACATTTCAAAAAAAAATGTCTCAATATAACAATGATGAAACCAACAATGATGAATTTCCAGCGCAATTAATTCTTTCCTATCACCCACAACAAAAAACAGAGTTATCTCTTATAAATAAAGAGAATAATAACACCGAAGAATTACTTCCATTTATGTATTTAGGTAGTTATTCCGCAGCAGAAATAGATTTAGAAAAACTACAAAATAAATATAAAGTTACACATATTTTAAACGTAACTGAAGAAATTCCAGTAAAATATAAAAAACATTTAATTTGCAAACAAATTACATTACAAGATTCTCCTAGATCAGAAATAAATAAATTCTTTAAAGAAGCACATGATTTTATTGAAGATTGTAAATTAAATAACGGCTGCATTTTGATACATTGTCAAGCAGGTATTAGTAGAAGTACAACATTTGTACTTTCTTTTTTAATGAAATATTTTAAGATGAATTTACAAAAATCTTATTCTTATGTTAAATCTATAAGGAGTGTAGTTAATCCAAATTTAGGTTTTATTCAAAGATTAATTTTTTATGAAAAGGAATTGGAATTAATTGCTGAATTTAATTATGAAGATTATTGTGTTGAATGGATTGGTGAATTTATACCACAAACTGATAAAGAAGTAATTAGAAAAGTATTACATGAAAAGAATGGAGATGTAGATGATGCAATGGATGTATTATTTCAATAAATAATCTTTACAATGATTAATTAATCTATTGTTTACAATAATTAACAACACTTTGAAAATGCACTTTAAAAAAAAATGATTTCATTAGAAACAACTAATACCTGTGGCACTAATAATAATAACGGTATTAAATTAAATAGTGAAGAGAATGTAATAGTTCACTATGATGGATATTTAATTCATGGAAGTGAAAATTCAACAGATAAAGATGTTTTATATTTTATTTTAGAAAATAATCATCCAAATTATTTTCCAACTTATCAACAGTGTAATCGTTTTTGTCAAACACCTAAAAATTCATTACAAGAAGAAGATGATAATAAAATTGAGAATAGAAATATTTGTTATATTAATAAAGATGGATTTATTACAAAGATTTATAAAGGATTAGAAGATGAAGCTAATAATGCATTGTTAAAAACATTTTATTTACATAAACAAATGTATGAAAATCCAATTAAAAGTAAAATGATTAGAATTGTAATTTTAAAAGTGATTCGTTCTATTAGAGCAATATTTACATTATTTACAAAGCATACTATTTATAGAAATATAATTAAATCAACATTAAGGTCATGTGACTTTCAAGAATATAAAAATACATTAAAAAATATTATTAAATTAAATGATCAAAGTTTTTATAATTTAATTAACAATAAAGAACTATTAAAAAGTATTGCCTTTCAATTAGGTCAATCTATTTCCTTAATTGAAGGAAAAGAACTTTATACAAAGAATGAAATTGCAAATGAATTTGAAGGGTTAAGACCCTTTCTCAAAAGAAAGATAGACGTGTTGGAGGAGAGATATGTAAATGTTTTAGAAGATTTTAAATATAGATTGGTGAATTATTTAGAAAATGTGACAAGTTATAAATTATATGAAAATAGTAGTATGAATATATTTTTTTACAATAATTGTAATAATAATATTTTATTGTTTAATCAATTAAAGGATGGTTGTGTTATTGAAATGAAAAATGGTTTAGAATATTGTGTTTACTTTCCTTATTTAAATAATAATCATTCTTTCAAAATTATTTATTTATTTAAAATTGAAAAGAACTATCATTTATATTATCGCAACAACAATAAAAATGATTTGGAAAGTTTAAATAATGAGCTACAATTAAATAGTAACACTTCTATAGAAGAAACATCTAAAACCATACTTTCCAATTGTTCAAAAGAAGAACAACTTAATTGTTTTGAATTAATTGATAAATATGATATTGTTTTTGGAATGAATGAATTAAAACAAATAAAGATTTTAGGTAAAAGAGATAAAGTAAGCCATTATATAGTTAATTAATTTATTTTAATCTGCTCCAACTAATAAATCAACAACATTACATTGAATTGCAATTTTACCACTTTTAAAAAGGTTAACAACTCTAGTGACAATATTTTCACTTTGATTTTCTTCTTCCTTTTCATTTGCAGTATTAATTTTAACACAATATCTAATAATTAATCTTCCCAAGAAGATTAAACTTTTCAATAAGAGTGGTAGTAACATATGGAAACCAAATCCAGGAACAGCATTTGTGATTGCAACAATGTTCATTACAGTTACAATAAGAACTAAAACGAAATTACAAGATAAAAGTATTGGACTCTTTAAAACCATAGCAGGTAAGGATAAAGCAAAATTAATCCAAAACACAATATGGAAATAGGAAGGTACATAAATATTGTTTTGGATTAATAAAACAATCATCATAAATACTAAGGCAATAGAGTAAAGATTAATTAGTGATGCGATTAAACTAATTGGAGATAAAATTCTTTTTTTTAGCTTAATTAAAATTTGGCGACCAACAGAAGAAGGAGTAACTATAACAGAAGAATCATCTGCAGTAATAATTACAGAAGTAGCATCATTGTGTGTACTTGTAGCTGTCATCGTTTGATTCATCATTGTCATTGGTGGTTGTTGAGGTGGTAAGAAATTATGAGGCATTGGTGATTGTTGAGAGATTCTGAGTTGTTGAGGATAAACAATTGGAGGTTCTACAAAGGTTGGTACTTGAGGCCCTTTCATCATCCCTTGTTGTTGTTGTTGTTGATAAGGATTTGAAGTGTTGAGGTTAGAATTGTTGTTATTACTGTTCATTTTGAATTTTTTTTAAATTGTAAATAT
>CADWAF010002535.1:0-18361 GCA_902984215.1 Willaertia magna | reverse complement strand
TTTATTATTTAAATAAGAAGAATTATAATGTACATATGAATTTAAAGAAGAAGAAGGTAAAGAACAAGATGAAGAAGAAGAATGGATTTCTTGGTGATGATCAGCATTGTAATTTAAATGTTGAAAATTAATTGTTGATGAAGAAAAAACTTCTCCAGGTTCATCTTCATCAATCATTTTACTTTCCATAATATTATTATTTAAAAAGTTATTATTATAATTTAATTCGTCATTATAATGTTCTCCTACTTCTTCATTCATTACAAATGATTGATTAAATCTACTATTATTATTTCTTCTTTGAGGAAATTTCTTCTTCTTTATGACAGCATTCGGTAACAATGTTGTGGTGGAAGAAAAATCATTAAAGCCTCTTTTCATATTTTTTTTTAAAAAAGATTTTGTTTGAATTTCCCCATTTTACGGGAACTGCCTTTTTATTTTTTTTTAATTTTAATTTTTATTTTTTAAGCCTTTTATAAAAATGAGTCATTTTAAAAGTTCTACGCCACAACATAATAACAGGCAACAACACGGTTCTTCTTATCATCATCATACTCCTTCATCGTCTTCTTCTTCATCGCATCATCATCAATTTTATTCTTCTCCATCTTCTACGCATAATACTCCATCTCATCATTCTCAGAGATCTTTTGCTCAAAGTCCAACACATGAAGATAATTATTATGATGATGAAGAGAATGAATTAAATGGTTCAACAAATTTTTATTTTCCAGGGGCTGCTAGTCTTTCCGATCAATTAGATAAAAAAGTAATGGTAATATTAAGAGATGGTAAAAAACTTGTTGGAATTTTACGTTGTTATGATCAATTTGTAAATATGACTCTAGAGAAAACAGTTGAAAGAATAGTAGTAGAAGATAAATATGGAGATTTAGATGTTGGTTTATACATTGTAAGAGGTGAAAATGTAGTTTTAATGGGTGAAGTAGACGAATCAAGGGAATCAACCTTAAAACAAGTACCTGTAGATGAAATTTTAATGTTAAGTAAATTAGAACAAGAAAAAGAAGAAGAAAGATCTAAAATAAAGAGTTCTCATCTAAGGAATAGAGGTTTACTTGAAATTGGAGATTATGGAGGTTTCCACACAGAATGGTAAAGTTAAATAAATAATTGCAACCAATAACATTTATTTCCAATTTCATAAATCTGTATTAAATAATAACACTGTGCAGATATTGCATTTAAATAAGCGCATGAATTATTTTTATACCTCATTTGGTACATTGAAAGAATGAAATCTGGCCTTTAGGAGATAAACTTTGTGACATAATAACATTTTCATTTCCAGTTGCACTACCCACTTTTTTGTACTATTGGGCCCTCAAAAATAACATCTCGCATGGTTGATATCGAAAAACAGGAAAATCCATAGATTCTTATGTCTATACAGGGCCAATTTAAAGTATCTATAACAAATCTTCTCTTCTTAGATATTCAATAGGAGTTTGTCTATTTGGAAATTGGTTTATATAATGATACCACTGTCACTCGTTTAAAACAGAGAAAAAAACAACTTTGTGTTCAGATAAACTTTAAATCACTTCTATTGGTAGTTTTTGGTCTCTTAATGATGTCTTCATCAAATAATGGTGGTAGAAGAAAATCAACTGACGGAAATATAGTATTCGTCAATGAAACAGAGGAGGTATTTCAAGAGTTAAGCTGTGATCCATTCGAAAACAGTGATAAAGCAAATGTAAAACCAGGAAACGTGCGTTTAAGAAAACCTTTAGATACCAATGAATTTAGAGAACATTTCTTTTTAATGAAGTTGAATAAGAAAGGTGGTGATTCTGTTGTTATTCATGCAAGGAAGAAACGATCTGAACAAATAGTTATCGCAACTAATCCTAATCTCAGTAAAATAGAAAAGAAGAGAAGAACACCAAAGAAAAGTACTAGAGTATTAGCAGGTGAAGGAAGTTTCGACATTCCCCAAAGTAGTACCAAAACGGGTGAAGGAAATTTTGAGACTATTGAAAGTGAGTGTTCCATGTCTATACCATTTTCTGAGTGTTCTAATCACAGCCTTAACACAACAAACAACAACATTATTTATGACAGCACTAGCAATAGCAACCTTGGTTTTTCTTCTCTCGGCAGGTATTATAAATCAAAACAGGATGACAATTTGAAAGTATCAAATAGTAATGGATCGTTATTGATAGAGAAGGCAGAACGAGAAAAGAGGCAGACGACTTTTAATGAAAACCAAGTTCAAGGGTTGCCATATAACGTATATAACACCAACAATGTAATCTATTATGACTGTAGCGTGAATGAAAACTCCTTGTCCTATAGTGAACCACCAATTATGTTTGGAGCTCAACATTCCAATAGTAATCATAACAATCATAATAACAACTTTACTCCAAGCACTAACAACTTTGGTTTTCAAAATTATATGTTAAACGTAGCCAATGCAACAAATCAAACTAGGCCAGTTTTGGCTGGATTTAACTCGTCCCAACAGATACAACAAATTCAGCAAATCCAACAAGCCCAACAATTCCAATTGAATCAGCAACTCCACCAAATTCAGCAAATTCAACAAAATTTACAACATAGTAGTTGTCCTTTACTTCAACCTCAACAAGCTAACCTACCACAACAAGTAAATAACATTGTTACTACCCCAAACAATCCATTGCCACCTAACCTAACCACATTAACTGGCAATCAACAACAAGTAAATGATTTTCAACCAGTCATTGAACAAAATCCTCCAATTGTAGATGAAAATGATGCTTATTGGACTCAAAAAATAGTTGAAATTATTAACAAAGTTCAACAGTACAGCCACACTCCATCTCAGCTGCCTCTCAATCCAATCGATCCACAAGACTTCATTGACAGCTATTTCAAACAACAATAAAGTTTCTTATTTATACAAATTTCACTTTTGCTATTCCTTTAAAAGTTGTACTAAAGAAAAATTTTGAATTAAAATGTTATAAATGTTCTATCAAGCATTTTCAAAAACAATAAAAACAGATTTCTGAAAAAACTTGTTCCTGTCCCAAATGACTAAAAACAGACTTGTATTTCGCATTTGTGAAGACAAAAATACGTGTTTACTCATCTAATTTCTTAAATTACATTGTAAAATACGATCTTAGATAAATAAACTACGTCAAACTATTTAAATACATTTCAAAAATAATAATACGGTTTGTTTCATTAAAAATAATATGTATTTTATAGAAAAAATAAAAATATATTTATTTTTATTTATTTATAATTTCTAATATCAAATATAAATTACAATAAATATTTATCCATTATATTAATTGATTTTAATTTATCTAAAATCATTAAACAAGATAATAATTCATATTTATTAAAATCACTTATCTATATCTCTAAATTATTTCCATTTATATCACATTTAATTCTGTTAATTACAAAATTATCTATGGATATTATTTTAAAAAAAATAAGAATTAATGATTTATAAACATATTTATTATTTCTAAAATAATATAATTCCTTTCTAATTTTAAAATTTGGACCAATAAATTTTAATAAATTCCAATTTTCAACAATTTTATTTTCTATTCTATAACCTCCTCCTTCTTTCATTGGTTTCAATAATTTTTCAATAATATCTTCTATATAAAATCCATTTCCATAATAAACAAGACCCAATCTATTAATTTGTTTTTAAAAAAAGTAAATAATTATAATAATTATTACTTATGTTACAAAATGTAATAAATTATGTGTTATTAAAATAATTAAAGATTCACAATTAAGAAAACTATTTTTTATAGTTTTTATTATTAAAAATAAATTTTCTTTTAAAGTAAATAAATCTTCTTTTTTTAATGGTTTCATAATATTATTTATAAATTTACTTATCATATTAAAAACTTTATATTGATCATCTATAATAATGTTTTTAAAAATTTCAATATAATATAAAAAAATAAATACCATTCTATAACTTAAAAATAATTAACAATAATATTAAGATTACTTATTTTATAATTTAGATAACAATTTAATGGTCTTAATTGTTTACAAAAAAATTCAGGTATGTCTAAATTTAATATTTTAATTTTTGTTAAATTATTTAATTTATTATTATATATACTTTTAATCAATTTTTTACAAATACCTTCTAAAACATTATGTAAAAAATCAATATGTATTTGCTATATAATTAATTAAATTTAATTAATTATAATAATAAATTACTTACTTTTGACCAATTAAAATATGTAATTCTATTAAATATAATAATATTTGTTATTCTATCAATTATATTTTCTATAAATCATTTTCACAAAATGTATTATAAACTTTATTAATATTATCTTTAGTTCTTTTAATATAATTACTTTATATTCTTAGTAGTTCTATAGTTTTTTTTTAAAAAAAAAACAAAAGTTTTTTTTATAAAAATTTATAAAATCTATATAAGCAGAAACCTTCAAAGAAAAAAATTTCACTATTGCTACATTGAAGTACATTAAACTTCTCATCTCTCTCCCACACAAATCTTTCCGCTTTTTAGCACTCTTTTATTAATAAATCAAAGTTGTCAGAAGTAATTCTGTTGTCCAACAATGCGTCTAATGTCGCATCTAAAGCTTCTGGAGCATCCAGTACAAACTGCACAGAATGTGATGACGGTTTAGGGTCGCAGGACTCTGAACCCGCTAATAGTAACCCCAACAATAACAACCATCCTAATAATAATACTAACAACACAAATAACAATACAAAAGGTAAACGTATAAGTATGGATAATAGAAAAAAGAAGATTGCCTTGAACTTTTTAAATAACATTCCAACAGAACATAGAGAAGATGGTAACTCAAACTTTAGAAAGAGAGATTTAACAGTCAACATTCCTTCAAATAATAAAACACCAGTTGCTATATCCAACAATAATAACCATTCAGGAAATAATAACCATCATCTTAACAAACAAAATCATTCTAATCATCATCATGTTCAAAACAACAATCATCATAGTAATCATCATTCTCGTCATCATCATCATAGAAACACAAATGATAAAAGAAGACAACATGAAAGAACAAAGGAAAAGGCTTTAGATTTTTTATCTAATATTCCTATGGGTACGAATACCAATAATAGTAAAGCTAGCAGTGCAACAACTGTTAACTCAACTGATTTAGTTGCTAATCAGCAATTAGGTACTCCTATTAGTGCACCGCCGTCTATTCAATTGGATTCAAATGCTTGCTTTGTTCAAGGTGGTAAGAACATCTCTCCGAAGAGAAGTGTTCATTATTCATTAAATAATAAGGAAAGGGTACATCCAACAGGTGTACTAGCTAATAATAATTTAATTCATTATCAATTACCATATGATAAAAGAAAGAAACAAGGCAATCCCCATTTACCAAGACATTTGAAACCAATTAATAATTTACAAGAAATATATGATGTAGAAACTGTTGATAATACATCATCCAATCCATCTACTTCAACATCGTCTGATTCTAGTTGTATTGAAGAAGCAGATGATGACTATATACGTAGATTAAATTTATTTGATAAGAAGAGTACTGTACCTTTTGCATTATGCTCTTTTATAAAGCCCGCCAGAAAGGCTTCACCAAATACCGTAAATAATACCAGTACTGGTGGTATTCTGTTGAATAATAACAATAGTGTCAGTCCAGTTGGTGATACAACATTTGTAAATACAACAACAACTAATTTTGCTCATCATGAATCAACAAACTCTGTTGTTGTACCTATTACTACTAATGCAGCACAAAGTGAATCCCCTCTTTCAACTGAAGAGTTAATTAAACATCAATTAGAACTTGAAAATACTTTTATTGCTAATAAAAAGCCTCAAAGTTATAGACCATTTATTTTAGATAAAACTGAAGATAATTATGATCCTTTATATTTAGATGATCCAAATATTAGAACTGCAAGTAAAAGAAAGGTTATGACTTTACCAGGTTTAGTTACTTCAACCATTCCATTTCTTAAGTCTAAGGCTTTAAAGAAAGATTTAAATGAACAGTTTAGACAACAACATGAAGATTGTTTATTAACATTATCTAAAATTAGAAAATTAAAGAGAAGAATGGTTAAAGCAATAACTAGATCTAAAGTTGACGAATTATCAATTGTTGCAGTTGCCTGTGTTTATTTAGAGAAATTAATTTTAAAGAATTTTGTTAACAAACAAAATAGAAAAAGAATTGCAGCTGTTTGTTTATTGATTGCATTTAAAGTTTCTATAGATTCCCCAGCAGAAGAAAGAAAAGTACTAATGAGTCAATTATTAGATGAAATTGAAAGTGCTTTTGAAGTGAGTCGTAAAAAATTTTTGCCAATCGAATTATTTATTATGTCTGAGGGTTTGCACTTTGATCTAATACCATCTTTAAAAGATATTCAACCACATTTACAGAGATTGATGAGTGATGAACAAGATAATGTACAATATACTAGATATATTAACAGTAATACTTCCCTCTATTCCCCTTCATCTCCAAAAATTAGTTTGTAAATAAATTATTTTATTTCATTGCACTTAATAAGTTTCTAATTCTAACAATTGCAATTGAATCTAAATAATCATAGTTGACTCTCATATACAATGCATAGAGTGTTTCTAGTAAAGTAGATTCTATCATTTTCTTAAAATCTAAATCATTCTTTGATACAAGGAATAAATCTTTCATTAAGGTAGATTGATTACTGACAGGGACATTCTGATAATTTTCTAAATTCATACAACAATGTTGTAAAATAGGTATTAATTCATCTACTATAGGTAGAGGTAATAAAATTCTTGCCTTACTTAATAAATCTTTTTTACCATCTTTTTTTACACCAACATCTAATTCATCACCAATTTCTTCTAAATATAAAAGAAGTAAATCTAATTGAGTTAATTGTTCATGATAAAAAAATTTCTTTTTTCTTTTTAATTCAATTTCAATATCTTTTTCACTAACTTCAGTTAAATTTTCATTTACATTATCTTCTCTAATAATTTTTAAACTTTCTTCCATAATTTTCTTTGCTTCTTCATTTTGTTGTTTAATAATCTCAACATCATCTATTGTTGGAATTCTAAATGGAATCTTCTGAGTAACTAATCTATTAATTACTCTTACAAAATTTAATTTACTTTCTAATGAAATCTCCTTAATTCTACGATGAAATACTTGACATACAATAACTAATACAGTTTGATTTACTTCTGAAGTAATTGGTAAGATCTGTTCGAAATCCTTAATATATAAAGGTGAAAGACTTTCTTGATTTTTATCTAATTCCGATCGAATTAAATTTGGTCTAAAACTTTTACTATATTCATAATTATAATCATCTAATGAAGTAGAGGATGAACTCATTGTTATATTTGGAATAGATGAAGAAGGAATATTTTTAGATTCCTCTAAAAATGGAATATTTAACCCTTGCGTAGAGGTCAAAATAAATTTAAAAGTTTTATCCTTTTCAGGTAATTCCTTTCTATAAATTGATTCAGTATGATAAATTAAAATTAATATAGATTCAATAACAGAAATAAATATCTTTTGTAATTTTGAAAGTTTAGATAATAATGGTTTTGTTGTAAAATAAATAAAAAGAAATGTTGGAATATGTTCAATTAATATTAACTGAAAGAAAGAAGGTAATTCATCTCTACTATAAAGATGATAAGCAACCATTAAATATCTTTCAATCATTTTTACTTGATTTTCATTAATTTCATTTGTTTGAAATATTGAAATTAAAAGTTCATTTATTTGAATACCGGTAGTTGGTGTTGAAAGAATTTTTTTAATAATTTCAGAAAATTGATTTTCTATATTAATAGTTGTTTCTTGTTGTTGTAATTCCTGTATTAATTCATATTTATCGGCTAACGCTTTTATCCCTTCTTCAATATTCACAACACTATCTTGTTGATTTGAAAGCATTTTTTTTTTATTTTTTATTTTCTAATTTAATTATTATTTGATTGTAAATAATGATTATCAACGTTCACTATTTAGGAGAGAAGAACGTCTTTCTACGAAGGCTTAGTATGTTTTTAATAATAATAGTAATAAAAGTACAATTAGGAATGCATCAAAGGATTTGATTAAAATTATATAGAAGTAGGAGGTCTAGGAGCATTATTATGAGTAGGTTTATCTTTCAAGTTCATTACTTGCCTTACTTTACGTTGATGAATAATTTTAACACCATAAAGATTATTAGCTTTTCCCTTCACATGCTTTCCATGAGTTGTATCAAAAGAAACAGGTAATCCTAATTGTTGCATTAATAACACATTTTCATCTACTTCTTCTGTCGTTTCACTTGGATTATTATTACTTGTAGTTGTTGTTGATTTATTTTCTTGTTTCGCAGTATTATTATTTTCTTCTTGTTTATTTGTAGTTGCTTTTCCGTATTTTGATGTGTCTCTTTCTCTAGTGGAATATAATTCAGAATCTACTCGTTTATTATTATCTTCTCTTCTATAGTTATTTTTGTCAACATTTCTGTAAGAATCGTTATAACGATCATTGTTATATCTATCTTTATATCTATCATCTTTATATTCTCTATCGTCTCTTCTATAGTTTCTTCTATTATCTTTTTCTTCTAAATAATCACTTTTATGATAGTTATCTCTTCTATTTGAATTGTGGCTTGGATAAGGTTCATATCTAGAAGATGATGATCTATTTCCACTATCCCGATAATCTCTACCTTGTTTATAGTTATCTCTTTGTTTTCCATCATCATTTCTTCTTTTATAATTATAATCTTCTCTTGGCAT
Organism: Willaertia magna; assembly: GCA_902984215.1. Classification (NCBI taxonomy): domain Eukaryota; phylum Heterolobosea; class Eutetramitea; order Acrasida; family Naegleriidae; genus Willaertia; species Willaertia magna. Next base: position 9,549 of record CADWAF010002535.1, on the reverse strand, counting down.
TTTTTATTTAATTTATATTTTTAATGCGGGTTCAATTGATGTTAATAACTTTCTTTACAAAAGTTTTTGTAATTGTGTTTCATGAAATGAATATTTATTTTTTAAATAAAAATTATAAAAAAATATAAAAAATAAACAAACATATTTTAATGTTAGTGTGAAAAAATAATGCTTTCCGAAAGAGATGACAAAAACGTCAAAGTATTTGGTAATAAAAAGAAAATAAGAAATATTTATTTAGAATCAATAGCTAATCAATTATTAGAATTGGAAGAAGAAAATATAACCTTAATTGGAAGATATCATTCACTAATTTTAATAAACTATAAATTAATTTTACCTTATGGAAAATGCTATGAAAAGATTGGTAAAAGAAAAGAAGCAAATCGTTGTTTTATAATTTATAGACATTTATTTCCAAATAATTTACAAGGTCTAGAAAGTTTACAAAATAATTTAATGGAAGGAGGATTATTAGATGAAAAATCAAATAATGAATTATTATATCAACAATTTCAATTAAATCCTTTAGATTTTGAATTAAGGTTACATTTTGTGAAAAGATGTTTAGATAAGAAAAGAAATGATTTTGCTTTTAGATTAGCATTAGATTATTTTGTAAATAAATTAATTAAAAAGAAAATAAATACAGAAGAGAATGAAGAAATGTCAAATTACAACAAGGAACAAACAATTCAAGAATTTAAAACAATGATGGAAATATTTGAACACTATCATTTACTTGATTATTCTATTCGTTTGAATGAATTGGCAATTCAATTCTATCCAACATTTGATTCAAATATTTATTATCATTTATATGAAAATTATTTAAAAAAAGAAGAATATATAAATGCTTTTAGGGCATATAGTCAATACATGTATTTAACGGGAAGTATTTCAATTGACCATTACAAAATAATTGGAGAATGTTTAGAAAAGGCTGGTGAATACCATTTCGCTTTATTTGCTTATTGGCAATGTCATCTCTTGCAACAACAAGAATTACAAATGTACAATAATAAAAAAGAAGAAGTGGAAGGAGAAAATGAAGAAGAAAAAGGAGAGAAAAGTAGGACAACAGAACAACAAAAACAAATCTTACTTGATAATAAGTCATTAAAATGGTTTCTTCATATTAAGGAAAATATCATTCCAAAACTTAATGAGTCCATCTACATGACAATTAATAAAGAAGGTAAACCAATACTTTTGTTTACCAAAGAACAACAAGAGTTATTGGAATTAATTATAAAACATCATTTCCAATAAAACGATTACCTTCACTATGCTTTCCAGTATAAACATGTCTAGTATATCCAAAATAGGAGTGTTGAGACTTTTCCTTTTCAAAATAATCCTTTAACATTTCTTTGTTTGATGAATTATCCATTGATTCTTCAGTTGTCTCTTCATTATTTGTGTTATTAGTATTATTATTATCAATTGTACTTCTATTATATTCAGGAGTAACTACTTTACAAAACTTTCCTCTTCTTTGTGCTTCTTTTCTTTCTTCTTCTGTTACTTGTCTAGCATCTAAAAATTTTAAATGATTTAAACGATAAAGTACATATAACCTATAATGATGATAATCATCCATATCATTACCTGTAAATTCATTTGGACACGCTGGATTTTTTAATAAAGATAAGTATATCAATTTAGGGAATTTCTTTTCTACAGTATCTAGTGTAGCGTCCAAATCGTAAATGTTGTTATTGTTTAACCACAGGGTTTCAAGGTTTGGTAAGTTTGGAAAATGTTTAATATCTTCAATTTGGTTATTATCTAAAACTAAAGATTTTAATTGAGTTAATCTACTGAGGTTTTCTATTGTTGTTAATTGATTAAAACTAAAATCTAGAGATTCAATATTACTACCATATTTTGAATAGATATTTGGAGGAACAATTTTTAAATCTTTTCCTACAATAGATAAATGTTTACCATTATTCGTTAATTGAGCATCATCTAATGGGTCTTGCGAAGCATTACTATTGTTACCAGTATCTAAAGTGACTTCACCGTTATTTGTTGTTATCATTGAATTGTCTTGTTGTTCCGAGGAAGACATTTTTAAAAAAATTTAAAATTTTAAAAATGAATGCAACTCCACCCCTGCACCAAGTTTTGAGTAATCTGTTCCAAAGTTGTCCTCCCAATTCGGAACGCTTTGATGTGGAGGTTTATGAAAAGGTTTTAAATAAGTTTATTGAGATGAATGAAATATCGGAGTGTAGTTGGAGTAATGAAGACAATTTTCAATCATTACAAACTTATTTAGTTACATTATTAAGGTGTTATAAATCTACAACAAGAGAAATAAGTTTAAGATGTTTATATATTTCTTTGAAAAATACTATTGTTCAAAATATTGAGAAAGAAAAGAAGATTACATTTATTCAAAATTTTTTTGATTATATTTATCAATTATGTTTAAATGAAGATAAAGTGAATGTAAGAATTGCTTGTTCCGATGTTTTATTTAATTTATTGGAATTATTGTCACCAATATTAACGGATAAAACAAATTCAACCTTTATAAAAACAATAGTTTGTTTATTATCACTTTATCAAGATGATTTTGAAGAAGTAAGAGAACATGTTAGAAAATATGTGAATTCTTCTTATTTTAGTTTGGAAGTTTTGTCACGAGTATTTAATTTTTCTTTAAAACAATTGCTTTCTTCTGACGAAGCTTATTTATATTTTAAACAAAAAGAACAAGAAACTAAATTACTCTTAAATACGATTGCTTCCACCGTTGAATTAACTAATGGGAATATTGTAGCTATTGAAAATATTTTAGATTTTTTGAGTAATATGAGTGTCGTAAAACCAAAAATATTACCTGAGCTATCTAAAGTATTTCAAATTATTAACAAATATAATACTAATATTATTTTTGAAAGCTTTTTTAATTTATGGGTTAAAGATATATTAAAAAAGAAAGAGGTAAGTGATTGTTAAACAATTTTTATGTAATCATAAACGCTTTAGAACAATCACTTAATTGATTTATCAGAATTAGAGTTAAAAATTTTGAGTGCCTTTACAATTTTCTTTGACAACATTGTGGAATCTCAACATTTTAGTTGGAAGAAAGAAGAATCCAAATTATTATTTAATCTATTAGAACCACCAGAAGATAATAGTAAGTTAATTGAGAATTATGATCTTTTTATTAACAAATGATAATTTAGGTGAATTTTATCAGATAAAAGAAAAGTTGCAAAATAATGAGGTAGAAGAAAAAAATCAATCCATTAAGAATTTTAAAGAAAAGTTTGTCGTTCCAATATTAACTATTGTAGAAAAACTATTATCGGCCACAAACTCAAAAGACTTGTCTTTCTTAAATGACATTATTATAATAACCTTAATTTATGATTCAACACACATGTTTAGCGATGACAACAATATTAAGGATCGTTGTAAGAGAGTTAAAGAAACCATTTCTGTTTTAATTAATAATAATACTGAAAAAACAGATGTATCTTGGCCGATTATTATTTGTGACAAACTTTCGCTAGTACTTGATTATATATCTCCTATTTTTAAGAAAGTTAAAAATGTTAAATATAGTGAGCCAGTTTTTAAAGATAATTATTGGATGAAAAACGTTTTTATAGAAACATTTATTCAAATTCCATTAACCAAATTACCTTCTAAAACCTTAACAGCATCTTTTCCAATTATTTTAACAATAGGAAATGATTTTCAAACGGATAATAAGAAATTATCAATGAAGGCCATCCAACACATATCAGAACAAGTTGGTAGAAGAGAAGAAGTTCAAAACTATAGTCAAGCATTCTTTCAAGTTTTACATAGTTCTATGACCTTTAGAGAGGAAGAGCAAATGAAAGTAATACTTCCTACTGTATTAAGCTTCTTAAAAAATGTCATACAACCAGAAAACGTTAAAAAAGAAAATAACGTAACGACCTACAAGAAGGTAAAGGAATATGAAATTATTTTAGATGATTTATTAACTTCAGCGGTTTATGCAAAAAGTGTTAACCAAAAGAAGCTTATTATTCAATTACTACGAACATTAGTGGAGATAATGGGGATACAATATATTATTTATATGAAAAGAATAATGCAATTCATTATTAATGATGAATACTTTGATATCAATTTAGATTTAACATATACTATTTTAAATTGTTTAAACACCTTAATAACTATTGGATGGCCTCGTTTTTATCATACCAATTCTCCACATTTAAAATTAATTCTAGAAGCAATCTTTAGAAATGTTTCTCTTCTTGAAGACCAAAAAGAACATTTGACTTCACTCTTGCGCTTAATTGAAGTATGTTCTCCTTCCCTAGTAAATGAATTTATCAATGAGAAGACCTTGCAAAACGAAGAAAGCAACAAACCACTAATAGAAGATGTTATTGAGGATGAAGAAGAAATTGAGGGTTACTCAACTCCCTTATCATTCCAGCAACGACTGGAACTATTCAAGCACGTATCATTGTAACCATCCCGCCAAATGAAACCGTTTTCTAAATTTTATTTTTAAACATTTGGACCTAACCAAAAAAAATTAGTGAAATTCAAACGCTATGGCAATGGCAAACAGAGCATTACGATTTGATGAAATTGGAGATGATCTGGTGACACCAACAAGTGCCACAGTAGTAAATTTTGATCTGTTTTTTGGAGGAGAAGCACCTAAAAATTCAATATTCTCATCCGAAGATGATGAAATGAAAGAAAATAATTCTGATAATGAAAATTTCACACCAATAATGAGTGAAAAAACTAAAACACCCAACAATAACAAAATGGATACATCTATTACTCTTAATGATTCCACTATTTCTATCAATAGAGATTTAACATTTAAATGTAGCTTAGAGGATTCCTCAGAAGATGACGATTCCGACTATGCTAACAATTTAAAAAGAAAGAGAAACATTTTCAGATCTCCATTACAGGAACTTGATGTTAATTCTTTCAGTTCAAATAATAATTCTACTAACAGTTCTACTTTTGCCCGTAGTCCAATTAAAAAAAAGTTGAAGAAAGTTTCTGTTATTAATCTGGATAATCAAAGAAAAAACCAGAAAGTAGTACATGTTTTTGCATCTAATCGTGGTAATAATGTGGAGAATTCATTTATTTCGTTAGAGGATGCCCTTAATAATGTTAATCCTTATGATACAATTATTTTACATGAAGGAAGATACTTTTTGGATAAACAATTAGTTGTTAATGTGCAAGGTATTTTAATTCAAGGTGTTTCCAAAGATAAGGTAACAATTCAAACAAATATTAATGATTCATTATTTATTATTACAGCAAATTATGTTACTTTATCTCAACTCACAATTTATCATGAGTATGGTGGCTTAGGTAATTCAGTATGTTCCCCTTACTTGAAAAGAAAAGAAGAAAAGAAATTTAAAACCAATAGCGCTTTGGTTGTTGTGGAATGTTCTAAAACAATAGATTTATTTCAAACACAAATCGATAATTGTGACATTGGATTCAGTTTTGAACACGGAGTTAAGATTCAAGGTCACGCTCATCCTACTATTACTAACAGCACTATCCATCATTGTAGAAAATTGGGAATTTTATTTAGCCACAATGCTAGTGGATTAGTGAAAGAAAACAAGATTTATAACAATGGCTATGAGGGTATTACTTTGAGAGGACATGCTCATCCTGTAATTAAAAGAAATAAGATTTTTGATGGATTGTCAGGTGGAATATATATAAGAGATAATTCACACCCTCATTTGCACGAAAATGAAATTTATGGGAACAAATTGTCAGCTATTTGCGTTTCTGATGAATCAAGAGTTTTGATAAAGGGTAATTCCATTCATCATGGAAAGCAAAATGGAATTCATATCAAGGATTCTTCAACTGGAGTTATTGAGGAAAATACAATATTTTGTAATGAACTCCCCAACATTTATATCACAGACAAGTGTGTAGTTGAAGTGAAAAATAATGAAATATATGGAAGTGAAAATACAGGTATTTATGTAAAAGGAACTGCAGACTGTAGACCAAAGTTACTTGGAAATAATATTTACAATAATAAGAGAAATAATATTTTAATACAAGGAAATGCAAAGCCAATTATAAAGAAGAATAATATTTATTTAAAGAACTTTAATACTTCAGAGCAAGTAAAAGGTATTTCTATTAAGGATTTTTCAATCCCTCATTTAGAAGAGAACAATGTTTATGGACATACTTTGGCAAATATTGATGTTTCCGGTAGAGCTGCACCTATTGTTACAAATTGTAGTTTTTCAACTAGTTTCACAAATGGAGTACTTGTAAGGGATTATGCAAGTCCTTCTTTTGATAATTGTAAAATATTTGAAAATCAACACCCAAACGTTTTAACTGTTGATACTAGCGACCCTAAATTCATTAAATGTTTAATATATGATGGAAAACAGACAGGTATTTCTGTTAAGGGAAATTCTCAACCTTGCATAGAAAAGTGCGAAATATACGGGAATAGTTTTACAGGTATTAAGGCCAGTTGTAATAGTAATCCAAAAATTATTAACAACAAAATATTTAACGGAGGACAAAGTGGCATTTGGGTTAAGGATAATGCTAAAGGATTTATTTCCAAAAATCGTGTATTTGGCAACAGGAAAAATAATATCTTTATGGAGATTGGTTGTTTGGCCAATCTAGAGGATAACACTTTTGAATAGTAAATTATTTGTTTGTGCATTTATATAAATTATGATCTTTAATTTTTATTCTTAGTTTACAATTTGTAAGCTACGCAAATTTTTTAATTCAAAAAAATACAAAGAAGGTATTTGGATCTCAATGGGACTTGGTCTTTTTAAAAATAATGAAGCTAAAGTTATGTTGATAGGGTTGGATGGTGCAGGTAAAACTACAATAGCAGTAGGTAGATGTAATTTATTTCCAAATAATAAATTTTTTTGAAAAGTATAAATTAGAGTTGAATGACAAATCTAATTTAAATCTGCAACATATTCCTACCATAGGCATTGGTTCAACAAAGATTAGATATCAAGACATTAATTTTACTTTTTTTGAATTTGGTTTGTTTTTTTATTGTAAATTTTTAATCATTGTAATCTATAGATTTAGGTCCATGTCAACAAAAGCTTAAACAGTTATTTAGACAATACTACAATTATGCAAATGCTATAATTTTTGTGATTGAAAGTAATGATAGAGAACGTATAATTGAAGCAAGGGAAGAATTATTCAACACCATTTCTGACTATAATTTAAATATTGAATCAACTATTCTTTTGATTTTTGGAAATAAACAAGATTTACCTGGGGCATTAAATGAAGCTGAATTAATTGATAAATTACATTTACATAAATTGAAACAAGTAAATTGGTTTATTCAACCTTGTTGCGCAATTTCAGGACAAGGTTTGGTTGAAGGATTTGATTGGTTGTATGTTCAATTAAAAAAGATTATATAAATTATTAACAATATTTGTTAAGATTGTAATTAAATTTGATAAATTTTCATCATTATATATTCTAGCGCTCAACGTGTATTCACAAGCAATTTTTAAAGTACTTCCTTTTTCTATTTCTTTCGTTACTTTTTCAATTTCCATTTTGTTAGCTAATATTCCATCTAAACAAAATAAATGTGTTAATTTATTCATGTTTAATAAAAACCTTCCAGTTATTAAATTCTCACAATTTACAATGTCCAAATATCTAATATTGTTTAAAATCTCCAAATCTTTATCTTCTATTTTTGTTTCTTTAACACCAAGATCTGTTAATTGTTTTACAGATGATAAATATTTAAAATTAATTATTTCACCACAATTTCTAATTTAGTTAAATTTAATATTTGGTCATCCTTTATTTTAACTTTCCATAAATCTAGAGTTGTTAAATTTAGAATATTATCAAAATTACCATTAACTGTGGCTAAGTTAATTGTAATGTCTTTTAAATTAGTAAATAATGGAAAATTATTCAAGTCAGAATTCATATTTAACTCTGAAATAGAATTGAATTCTATTTTTTCAAGTTTTTTTAAATGTGATAAATTGTCATTGAAATTAAAATATTTGTCAAAAAATTTTAAATGTAAGCATTTAATATTTGTTAAACAGTTTAAATATTTTACTTTTATATAATTACAACAAAATAATTTTTCTAACTTTGTAAAATTCTTAAAACATTTTCCTGTAAATTTTAAAGATTTTTTTGCATCAAACATTTTTAACTCTTTTAATTTTTTTAAATTATAAAAATCTTCATTTCTGTGAATAAAATCAGAAGAAGAACTTAAATATAATTTTTCTAAATTAACCAATTTAAGTAAAAAACTTGTGTTAATATCTTTATTATTTGTTTCTTTTATTATTATTAGATGATTGTTACAAAAATTTTCATTAGTCGTAAGGGTTAATTGATTCAAGGGTTAAACACCAATATCTATTACTCGGTATTGGAAGGAGAGTTACAGTCATAATCATTTGATAATTCGTCGTCTTCTAGAGTATATTTTGTAACAGTTTTCCACGTAGTTTACGAATGGAACAAATATCTCCTTGTAATTCTTGCTAACAATAAATTGTAGTATAGAATTCATTAAAAGAAGGGAAATGTAATAAATTGTAAATGTTGTTGGTGCATTATACAGAATAGAATATCAGTTCAGTAAATAAAATAATTATTTACAAAAATAAATAAATCTTTATTTCTTTTCCACTAATAATGTTTTGTCATCTGACATATCTAATAATAACTCAACCTTTTCCTTTTCATTTAAAATAATTTCATCATTTGAAATTAAATTATCCTTATCATCATTACCAAAACTAACTAAAGAATATTTGCATACAATAAACTTTAAACCCTTAGAGAATGGTAAAGTTAAACCTGTCATTGTCAATTCATCATTTTGTGCATCTCTAGTACATACAACTACTTTGTTTTTAGTGTTATTTAAACATAATTGGAAACCGCTATCTAATTCATTTAAGAAGTAATTCACTAATTTTTTACTAAATTTGATGGTTATAGTTTTATAATTACAATATTGGTTTTGTAAAGTATTTTCAAATAGTTCTAATAATAATTTATCAATTAAAATAAATTCTTCTTGTTGTTTTTTATTTTTTAATGTTGTTCTTTCAGTAAATTTAATTTCATGTCTCTTTTCATTATTAAATATTGTAATTGTTGTTCCAGCATCTGATCCACTAAATTAAATTATTAATTATTTAAAATAAATATAAATAATTACCTTGTTGTAAAAGTTTTACCAGATTTATTATTCATTTCAAAAAAATGATTTTCCATTAAAATTTGATAAACATTTTTAAGTAAAGATATTTTCTCTTCATTATTTGTTGTAAAGAAATGATATTTGTGATATAAAGATTCTTCTTCAACGTATTCAAAATAATTATCAATTCCATTAAATGTTAATAATTTTCTATTCCCTATAGTTAATTCAGAATTAGTATTTGATTTTGTAATTATAATTTTAAATTGATTAAAATTAATATTTGGTGATGTACTAGTACT
>CADWAF010002533.1:0-17136 GCA_902984215.1 Willaertia magna | reverse complement strand
ACTTTCCTTTTCAAATGGAGTTGACAAGTATTTAAATTTATTTGAAATTGATTGTAAACTACCTAATTCTCCAAAAAAATTTGAACCATAACCATAAATTTTATTTTCACTTGTAACTAATAAATACGCTTGATTAGAACAACCAATAATTTTAATAGAAGTTGAATTGTAAAGTTCACTTGTGTCAATTTCTTTTTGTTCAAATTTACTTGTCATTTCATACACTTTATTTTTTTCTAAAAATATTAAAATTTATAAATTGTAAAAAATTAAATACCTACTGTCAACTACAATAAAATTTCTGGTTAAAGGTCCACAAAAAATAGATTTAATTCCACATTCATTAAATATTTTTGTAACTGCTGGTTTTGTAACATTTCTTCTACAAATCATTAAATCGTCATTATTTAATTGAATAATTAAATCAGAATAATTTGCAAAAATATTTTTAATTTTTAAATCTTTACTTTCAATTTTTAATTTATTCCAAAAATTAGATACTGAATTTTTTAAACTTCCAAAATAGTAAAAGTCATTTAATTCTTTTTAAAAAATTATAAAGTGAAAATATGTAAAATAAAATTATTACTAAAAATATATTTAAATAATTACCATTTAAAATGACTGCAAATTCAGCGCCACAAACAATTTTTTTAATCATTTTACAATTTTCAGGAAATTTTAAAGTATTCCATTTTGTTTCATTAATTTTTTCTTCTTCTGGTAAACTTTTTTTAAAAATAATAATTTAAATTGTAAAATATTAATAATTTTATAATAATAAACTTACTTGTTTAATTGCATTCCAGCAGCATTATTTGTTGAAAATAAAAAAGTTTCTTCTTCTTCTTTTTGTTTGCTTTTGTGGAATGGTTGCATTTTTTTCTTCTTCGCCTTTTAAAAGTTTTCTTAAGAAATGTTAAATTTCAAAATTGTAAAATTGTTAATTTAAGGCAGAAGTATAGGACATTTTTTAGAAATTATGCGAGCATATTTTTTTTAAATGTTAACCAAAAAAAATACCGCGGCTGGCCTACAGTAGATTGGGGTGTTATCTTCAAACCATGGTATACTATTGCTAGTAGTGTTTTACTAGTTTGTTTTAAATACCTACTTTTCTTACTTAGTTTCCTTTACGAATGGATGTTCTGAAATAATTTAGGCCAGTCCAATCTTTGAAAAGAAGCCCTGTAAATTGGGAAAAAAACAATTCTGGCTTAAATTTGTATTTGTAATTTTAAATATTTGATGATTTGTAAATGTAAATATTTAAATTACTATAATACCGTTTGTTTGTGTTTGGGATTAATAAGTTTTTAAAAATTTAAAAACTGACAAAAAAAACTGCTGACCTAAATGGACAACCCATAGAAAATACGTTGTAACAAGTTATTCGGGTATTTCCTCGAAAAATTAAAAAAAAAATGAAGAGACTACACCAACCACTAAATGACACATTTTTATTTGCAGAAAGTTTTCAAAATGAATTACAAAATGAAAAAAATGTTAAAATTGACGAAACAAAATGGAATACTTTAAAATTTCCTGAAAATTGTAAAATTATTAAACAAGTTGTTTGTGGAGCTGAATTTGTTGTTATTTGTAATGGTAAATATTAATTTTTTATTTTATTTACAATTTTATTTTAAAATTATATTAATTTTAACTTTTTTACAAAAAAACGGTAAAACTTTTGAACAGAAAAAAATGAAATTTATTATTTTGGGAATTTTGAAACTTCACGAACTCATTTTTGGAATAAATTAAATATTGAAAATAATTTAAAAAATAATTTAAAAAATTTATATGCAAACTTTTCAAATTTGATTCTTCAATTAAATAACGATAACATTACAATTTTTAACAATGATGAAACATCAACAACTTTAAATTTTGAAAATTGTGGAATTAAAATGATATTTACTGGACCCTTGTCAAAAAAATTTATTATAGTTGACAGTATGTATTTTACAATTATTATTTTTTTATAATTATTATTTTGTATAAACAAAAATTAATTTTAATTTCCAAATTAGATAATAATAAAATTTATAAAGTCACAAATTCACCTAAAGAAATTGACACAAGCGAAATTGACAATTATAATTCAAATACAATTAAATGTATTGGTTGTTCTTTTAAAACTTATTTATTAGTTACAAGTGGAAATAAAATTTATGGTTATGGTTCAAGTACTTTTGGAGAATTAGGTAATTTACAACCAAATTTAGATAAATTTCAATACATGTCAACTCCATTTGAAAAGGAAAGTGAAATTATTGATGTGAAAGGTGGTTATTATCATTTTGTTGTTTTATTAAGTAAGTAATTTATTAGTGTATTATGATGATTATTTAAATATTTATTTTTTTAATAGAAAGCTATTGGATATAATTCACTTGGTCATCTCAGTACTAATGTAGCCCTAATGTGCTTAACTTCTCAAATCGGACGGGATGAGGTGCTTGAACAGTGGTATGGCCGTAGATATTGGGTTTCTTTTTCTTAACTTTTTCAACAATTAATATGTTGTAAACAAACTTGTGGTTGAAAAACTTCAAATTATAATTGTTAAATAAATTTAAATATATTATTTACAATTTTTATTCATCTCTTGATAAAGAGAAGATAATTTAAATCTCATAAACATATCTCTCATCATTCCACTCATCATTTCATTAATTATTGAATCAAATATCTTTTTAAATTCTTCTTCTTTACTAGTATCACTACCCACATTTATATCACTATTCACATTACTTTCTTTTCCACTATTCTTATTATTCTTATTTGTTGTTGTTGTTGTCATCTTTATTGATTTAAATAACTCTAACTGTTCTTTCACTTTATTTCTTAATTTATCACTTGTATTTATATGACAAATACTTTGTTCATCTAAAATATATTTCTTTGCCAATTTCTTTGCCCTTTTTATCATCTTTTTTTTTAATTTATTATTTAATTTATTATTTTGGTTTAATTTATTATTTTGATTTTCAAATAAATTTTTAAATTGAAATTGAACTTCTTCCCAAAATAAAATATTTTCAGCATTAAATTCTTTTAAAGCAAATAATTTAAAATATTTACGTTTTTCATTATTTTTTAAAATTTCAATTAATTCATTCTTTTCTTGTTCTTGTTCTTTTGTATGTTCTTCTTCTTCTTCCTTTTCAGCCTTAAAACAACTAAAAGATTTCTTTTTAATAAATTTTCGTTTAGCCTTTTCCGTTTGTTGATTTAATTGTTCTTGTCTTTCTATTGGATTTACTGGAATTGGATTTCTAATTTTTGGTTTCTTTTCGTAAGCCTTGTAAGTCATATAGGAAGGTCTTGGTGTTTCTTCTAAACTATAAGTATCACTTTCTTCTTCTTCTTCATCATCATCATCTTCATTATTATTGTTTTCATTATTATTCTCTTCATTATTATTAATTACTGTCTTATTATTAATTGTTGTTGATTCTTCTTCAATTAATGTCATTTCATTAGCATTATAATCAATAGCAACATCTTCTTCTTGTTGTGTTAAATTATTATTATTATTATTAGTTGTTGACAATAATTTACAACTAGTTGTCATCTTTTCATCATCATCATCTTCTTCTTCTTCAAACGAATCAAATAATTCATTAAATTTCATTATAGCAACATTTAATACATCAATTTTATAAAAAGTATCAAACATTCCATGATCAAATTTATGTATTACTTTATCATTTCTAATTAAAAACATTTTTGGTCCAAATGTTGCTTCATATTTACTCGTGTCAAATTCTAAAATTTGTTTTATATTTTCTTGAATTTCAATTTTTTTTGCTACAATTGCACCACTAATACCATATTTTAAAAGGAAATGTGGGATTTTACGTTCACAACCTAGTTGTGTGGCGAATTCATAGTTTTTATCGTGAATTCTTAATGTGTTGGAGATGACTTGGTTGTCCCACTAAAAAAAAAATTGTAAATATTTATAAATAAAAGTTGTAAAGTTAATGATTAAGATGGTTAAAATGATTATTATGTGTGAATAAACTTACAGAATCAAAAAAAGTTTGGTCTAAAGTTTCTTCATCTGGATGACAAATGACAGGAATGATATTTAATTGATATAAAGATTTAATACATTCAACCATTTGTACCATTCTTCTATTACATAAACAACATCCACCATATGTTAAAAATCTTCTAAAAATTAATAATACTGTATGTTTATTACTTAATTCACTAATATTATGTTTACCACCAATGGTTACCATACTTTTAAAAAATTCTTGATCTAAATGTGGACATAGATTTGGATATTCAAAAATAGATGATGCACGTCTGTTATTATTATTACCGTGAAATGACAATTTATTATTGTTATCTTTGAAACCAGCAATAAGATTGGTTTGACTCTTTGAAACTTCAGTCATTCTCGTTCAATTATTTTTTTTTTAATGCAATTTTTCCTCTTTAAAATTCTTTTATTTTGATTCCAATTTTTTGTTGTTGGATAGATTCGAATGCGGGATCCTTTGAAATTTTCGAGAAAGAAGGGTTGTGGTTGATTGGCCTAAAGTAGGCGGTTCATAGCCAACAATGGTCGTGGGACTCATTTCTAATAGTATCAGCTCTACAAGAACTATATAGAAAGACTTGTAGTAAATAGCTTTGTGGAGATGATAACTGCAACGTTTAGAAAAGAAACCTTTCTTTGCGCGTGGATGATTAGTAGTATTAATTAACCTTAGCATGAGATCTTATATTCATTGGAAAGACATACCAAAAGGAATGAAAAACGAAATGAATGATGAAACGAATAAATTAATAATCTACAATACATATATATATATACAATAAGTAATAATAATAAGTGAGGACAAACAACCAATTACTACATTCCATATTTCTCCACAAAGGATGAGGCAAAATCCTTTAATCTTGCATTCGTATGTACATAAACATGTTTCTCCACTTTACTTTTTGGATTTACCGATTCATCTAATAGTATATTATTATTGTTATTATTATTCTTATTGCCTTCTTCATGTCCTTCTTGTTGATTTCTTATTCTTTCCGATAAATCTAACATTGCCCTAGCAACATCTTTAGCTTCAATACCTGAAATACTTTTTGGTAATAACCAACTAAGTGCCGAATTAAACCCTTGAGCAATACTTTCACCTATTCTACTTTCTTGTCTTTCTCCTAAAAGTAAACCTGGTCTACAAATATGTAAATAAATTTCTTTTGTATTGTTATTATTGTTAAGAATTTCAGTTTGCTTTTCAACAAGAGCAGTTTCAATATCTCCCTTTACTTGACTATAAAAGAACATTGAATTACTATCCGCACCAGTTGAAGTAACTATAAAGAATTGTTTCTTTTTTTGATTATTCATCGCTTCATTATGGTTGTTAATAGCCTCTTGCTCTAATTGTAGCCTAAATTGTTTATAACATAAAGAAGCAAATTCATTTGGATAATCAAAATCAACATGACGAAACATTTCCTTTGAATTATTTACTTTCTTAATAGTTGTACCTAAACAACAATAAGCTTCAGAAATATCTTTAAAATGTTCTTCATATTGTGAAAGATTATCAAAATTATCAATAGTTACATGTTCTATTGGTACTATTGCATTATTACTTTGATTATTTTGATTATTAGTTGCTGTTAAGCCTAGAAAAGGATTTTCTTTTTGTCTACTTAAAGCTACAATTTTACTATAAGTATTTGTTTGTTTTGATAATAATTGAACTAATTTTTTACCAATTAAGCCTTTTATTTGTTTGTTTGAATTTATTTGTTTTTATTTTTAATTGTTTTATTGATTTTAATTGTTTGTTCGGAGAAGATGTGGTGACAAAAGATGATACTTACCAGTTGACCCAATGACAATTGCAATCAAATTTGCAGAAGACATTTTTTTTTTAATTTTTTTTATAACATTGCATAAAATACTTTACAAAAATCATTAGTTGACTGGCTAAAGTGAAATTATTAATTGAAATTGGAATATTTCCTTCTTCACAAAGTTGACAAATTTTACTCACTATTAATTTTTAAAATTATTAAAAAATAATTTAAAAAAATAATTTAAAAAAAAATTAAACAAACTATAGCGCGCAATATTTAAAATAAATTTAAAATAAATTTAAAAAAATTAAAAAAATGGAACACCAAAAAGTAAATAAAGAATTTATTAATCAATTAAAACAAAAATATAAAAAGGAAAAAGAAATGATAACCATTACAAAAAATAACAATAAAAAAGTTGTAAATCAAGTTTCTAATTTACAAAAAATGATTAAACAAAAAAAAACTGTAATTAATAGTTTAAAAAAGTAATAATAATTTTTGTAAAACTTTATTATTAAACAATTTAATTTTGTAAATCATTGTAAATAATAAATCTTTTTATTTGTTAAAAAAATCTTTTTCTTAACTTTTTTTGTAAAGTTTGTAAACATATAATCCAATCCAATCAATCAATCAATCAAAATTAAAATAAATAAATTAAAAATAAATTAATCAATTAATCTATGAGATTCTTCAATACTTTCATAACAAATCTCAATAAATTCTTGTACTAGACTTCTTTCCATTTCATTCTTAAATTTTATTTTATTACAATCATTACAATTATCATTACAATTATTTAAATTATGATTATTTAAATTATGATTACAATGATTGTTACAATAATTGTTACAATTAAAATAAAAATTACAAATTAATTCATAAATTCCTCTATCAATAATTTCTTTTATTAATTTTCTTTTAAATTCTATTAATTCTTGTTGTTTAATTATTTGTAATAATTTAAATAACATTTCAAAATATTTTGTATAAAATATATTTTTAAATTCTTGTAAAAATGAAAATATTTCGTTGAGTGGAATTTCTTTTCTTTTTAAATTATTTTTATTTAAATTTTTAAAATTATTTTTAATTAAATTATTATTTAAATTATTATTTTTATTGTAATGATTATTTAAAGTGTTAGAATTATTATTATTAATAATTAAATGGTTACAATTATTATTGTAAATGTGAAATTTAGTTTGTTCAATAACTTGATTTCTTAAATTAATTTTACATTTTGAAGTTAAATTGTTTTTTTGTTTTTTTGTTTGTTTGGAACGAAAATGAATTTCATCAAATTCTTGTTGTTCTTTATTATTGTAATTATCATTATTGAAATTATTGTAATTATCATGTTCATTTATATCATTTTCATCATCACTCATTGTTGAAATTTCAGTTGTACTTTTATTTGCAGTTGTGGTTGTGATTGTTGATAATAATTCTTGTTGTTGTTGATAATTTAAATTGTCACAATTAAATAAATTCTTAAATGAATTGTTAACATTATTATTAAAATTATTATTAAAATTATTATTAAAATTATTATTAAAAGAATGATTATTTAATTGAAAAGAATTAATTATATGATTAAAATTTTCTTGTTGTTCTTGTTGCATAATAATAAAAGAAGAATGATTATTTACAATTTCGTTAATTTTTTCAATCACTATATTATTCTTTTCATTATTATTAACATAATCATGTTGATTAGATTCTAAATCTGTACAAAAGATATGAAAGGATCTTTTCATTTTGGATTTATAAAAGTTAATATATATTATTATTGTGTATAAATAATTATTTGTTGTTATCCATTTATTTATTTTGATATGTATAAAAAAAGAATAAAATTCTTTTCCGAAAGGGTAGTTGTGTGTGTGTGTAATATTACACTGTGTTAAATGAAGAAGTAGTAGTATGTAATTGTGTGTAATAATTGTGTTAAAGTATTATTTATTATTGATTTTGTTAATTTTTTTTTTCTAATTTTACAAAGAATTTCACTTGAATTTCACATCAAGATGATGTTTCTTAATTTTTTGAAGTTACATGCCTACACTACGTAGAAAACAACCTTTTATTTATTTTCTATTTAAATATGAAGCTGGGATTGGGCTGAGAGGTTTTTCTTAATGTCACGTGATGGTTTTACTTGAAAACGTTTTCAAAAAGATGGAAAATTAAATTTATTTTTAAAAAAAGAAAAATTGGAAAAATGTCAAACAGCAACAATACTAGTTTTGAGGTCAACAACAACATGAATCAACAACATTCCAAACTATCGGAAGAAGCAATAGACGAAATTTATTTCAAACCTCAAAAATCTTTAAACATTTTACAACTCTTACATGATAATAACATAACCATTAGGCTAGGAAGTAAAGAATATGATGACTATTTAGAAAAGGCTATTGAATTAGCTTATCTTGCAGGTAGTATGGCAGTTAGGTTTTGCGATGATAGAATTAACTCTCCAAGTTTAGATATTGAAATTAAAAAGGATGAAAGTCCAGTTACAATGGTAGATAAGAAGATTAATCAATTTATTGTTAGTGAATTGGGGAAAGCCTTTGAAAATGTTAGAATTGTTGGAGAAGAAGATAACAATAATAAGGAAAGTAGTGTTATTAGAGATTATTCAGATGGTTTAGTTTTCTTTGTAGATCCTGTTGATGGAACGAAAGATTTTATATTAAATAATGGAGGTATGTTGTTTCTTATTAAAGCCTTCTTCTTTTTTATTAACGGAAAAGGCTAATTTTGTATGTTGGATTGTTCATAACTAACTAATTATTTATAACTAACTAATAACTAACGATGATTGTTATTACTATGATGAATGATAACAATTAACTCTTATCAATGATAACTTGTTCATAACTGACAATAACTTGTTGTTTATTGTGAATATTGATGATGACGATGATATGAATAATGGTGATGATTACCCTGTTTATAATTCATTTTAGAATGGGCCGTAATGATAGGGTTATCTTTTAATGGTGCTAGTAAGATGGGAGTAATATATTGTGCACAATTTGATGAAATGTTTTTTGCAATTGAAGGATATGGAGCTTATATGATTAAGGGAAAGAAAGAACTAAATAAAATTCAATGTAAACAATTTCATGTTGAAGAACAAGATGATAATAACAATGAAGGTTTAAAAGAAGGTTTAAAAGAATGTACTTGTTTAATTTCTAGGTCAAATTATGATAAATTAACTGGACAAATCTTGGATGATTTAGGTATTTCTAAAAGGGTTCCTTGTGGAAGTTTTGGTAGAAAAGCTTGTTTAATTGCATGTGGAAAGGCTGATTTATATCTTAATATTAGTGGTAAATCTAGTTATTGGGATACTTGTGCACCTTCTACAATTCTTCATGAAGCTAATGGATGTTTATTTAGAAAGAATGGTCAACCTGTGGTGTTTAATGGGATTTCAACGAAGAATAATTATGTAATGTTTTGTTGTCCAAGTTCAATAGCGTCACGTGTGAAGGATACTTTAGGAAAGGTGTTGGTTCATTTGGATTAGAGTTCCATCAATTAAACAGTTTTGTGTGCCATCAATGCTACAGATTTCACTGTAACATTTTGCTTTTTACTAGTATCATATCGGCTGTGGTATAGTGGTAGCATTCGAGACTGTCACTCTCGCGACCCGGGTTCGATTCCCGGCAGCCGAGTTAAATTTTAATTTTACAAAAAACACTACACAAAATTTAATAGTTTTATTAAGCCTTTTATTTTCCAAACAATTTTAATCAAACTTCCCACAAACCTTAAAAAGCCAAACGCAAAAAAAAATAAAAAAAATAAAAAAAAAATTGTAAAAAAAAAATGGATTCTTCCTTGCGTCAACGAAAAACCAACATTTCATTATTATCGGAAGAACCAAACAATGAAAGAGATCAAAATTTAAATGACAATAACAAGAATTTAAATCACACAACAACAACAACAAAAGCAACAACAAGTAAATCCAATTTAACATTTAAATTATTTTTCTTTTTTCTCTTCTTTTTAACCATTTTCCTTCTCGCCATCTATCTCTTCCAACAACGTTCCTATTTTTCTTTTTCTTTTTCTTCTTTTTTAAATAATAATGAAAAGAATAATCAACAAATTTATACTGAAGAAAAGGAAGAAGACACTAAAGAAACATACATTCCAATATCATCTTCAATTATTGAAAATAATAATGAAAAGAATAATGAAATAAATAATTTATTATTAAAAGAAATGAAAGAATGGAAAGATGATGAAAAGAGAAGAAATGCAATACGTAATGCATTTTTACATGCTTGGAAAGGTTATGAAAAGGTTGCTTTTGGACATGATGAAGTAAGACCTGTAACTAATGATGTATGTTTTTATTTATTTATTTATTTTTATTTATTTATTTTTTTGTATTAAATTATTGTAATGTTTATTTATTTATTGTAATGTTTCAATGATTGTAATATTTTTATATTTTTATATAAATAATAGAGTAGAGATAATTTTGGAGGATTAGGAGCTACAATTGTAGATTCAATGGATACAATGTTATTAATGGATTTAAAAGATGAATATTTAAAATGTAGAGAATATATTGTTAATGATTTAAATTTTGATAAAGATCAATGGGTTAGTGTTTTTGAAACGAATATTAGATATATAGGTGTAAGTAATTTTTATTCAATTTATGGTTTGAATTTATTATTTTTTAAATTTTTAAATACAACTTTTCATATTTTCATTGAACTTAAAACTTTATTTAATACAAAAATTGAATACAAAAATTGAATACAAAAATTAAATTGAAACCATAATTTAATTAGGGATTATTAAGTGTATATGAATTAACAAAAGATAATTTATTTTTAGAAAAAGCAAGAGATTTAGCAAATAAATTAATTCCAGCCTTTCATAATGAAACAGGTTTTCCATATACAGAAGTAAATTTAAAAACCGGTAATTTTCGTAATGCTCAATGGCATAAAAAAGCAACTATCTTAAGTGAAGTAGGTAGTTTACAATTAGAATGGAAATATTTATCTAAAAAATTAAATAATTATAAATATTTTAATTTAACAGATAATATAATAAAACAATTAGATGAACAAGAAAAGAAATATATTGGTTTATATAGTGTATTTATTGCAAGTATAAATGGTAAATTAATTGGTGATCATATTACATTAGGAGCATTAGGAGATAGTTTTTATGAATATTTATTAAAACAATGGATTTTATTTAAAGATAAAAGATCTTTTAAAATGTATAGAGAGTTTATGAAGGGTTTAAAAAGTTATTTAATTGCAAAATCTAAACCTAATCATTTAGTTTATATTTCTGAATTTATTAATGGACATTTATCTGCTAAATTTGATCATTTAGTTTGTTTTGCTGTAAGTTATTTATTTTTATTTATATTTATTTATTTATTTATTCAACTTATATTTTGTATTTTAAAAAAAAATATTATTATTTGAAAACCATAATTTATGAATGAAATACAAATGAATGAATGAATGAAAAATAAATAACAGCCTGGCATGTTAGCCTTAGGTTCAACAGAATGGGTGAATAAAGGAATGAACATTAATCAAGAAGAATTAAATGAAGAATTACAATTAGCTAAAGATATTGCATTAACTTGTTATGAAACTTATAAAAGACAAGCAACTGGAATTGGTCCTGAAATTGTAAATTTTAATAATGAAACAAATGATTTTAATAATCAACATTCAATTTATATTTTAAGACCTGAATTAATTGAAAGTTTATTTATTTTATATAGAATTACAGGTGATTTAAAATATAAAGAATGGGGATGGAATATTTTTTTAAATTTGGAAAAGCATTGTAAAGTAAGTTATTTATTTATTGTAATTTATTGTAATTTATTTAATTTTTAATTTATTGTATTTATTGTAATTTATTTATTGTAAAAGACATCTGTAGCTTATGCTGGATTAAAGAATGTAAATGTGGCGAATGGAGAGAAAGATAATGCAATGGAATCATTCTTTTTATCAGAAACTTTAAAATATTTATATTTATTATTTACAGATAATCTTTTACCTTTAGATAAATATGTTTTTACAACAGAAGCTCATCCATTAGGTATTTATTAGATCAATAAATAATAAATCAATAAAAAAAATTTGAATAACAATTATAACACAATTATACCAAACTGTAGTTTTAAATTACGACGTTTCAAAATAAAAAAAGTCTAACAGCAAGAACTAAATAAAAATGATATTAAAAATGATTATTAAATGTCAACTAATTTTTAGATCCATTTTAAGAGAAATGCTACTTTTATAGTTGTAACAATAAAAACGTACATAGCGAAAAAGTTAAAAATGATAGTTTTATAAAAATTAGTTAAACTCATATATGGTCAATTTACCTACCACTTCCTTTTTTAAATAAAACAAGAAACGAAAACTGTAATGTTAACATGTAACTTGGCTTTATTAAAAACAACGTTTGTAATGGATTAAAAAAATAAACATGAAATAAAAAACAATAAAAAAAAACGAAAAATATATTGTTAACAATATTTATCCACATTGGACTCTTCAAAACACCAAACCAAACAAACAAGTAAAACACTTTCAAAACATGTAAAGAGGAAGTTAGTTAAAATTCTTTAAAGGAAACGGCACCAGTTTTTAAATATGGAACAGGTTTTCAGTAACGAATAACGAAAGCGTTGAATTGGTAAAGACCATTTCTTTATTTGAATGCATGGTGAAATACATGTAAAAATACTCAAACGAAAAGGTTTAACAATTGAAAAAAATCTGTCCTTGACATTAAACAAAAACTCTATAAAAGAGAATAAGGATCTGTTGAATGGCAACTTTTTGCAAAATCAAACAAACTCAAAAAAAAAGAACCAATACAAGTAGGCATGTAGTTCAGAATATGTGAGGGAATATCTGCTTCGAAGTGAGGAAGGCTTGTTTGTTGCTTGGAAGGAAAGAACATGCAGGCAAGGCTTTGAGGAGTTGGTACAAACAACAAAGTAACAAGGCGAAAGGACTTTTACTTAGATGACTTATCTAAGTTACCTAAGTAATTATAAATTTAGGTATTTATTACTTTGGTAGATATTGAATTCATTCACGAGGACAATACCAGGTAAGGCTAAACTACTCTCTAATACAAAATACTGATTATCCAATTTCACTTATACAAATGCTGGCATACATAGATGTAAATGTAGATAACGCTGAGGTTTAAGACTGAATAATATTTTCTTTGGTGAATTCTGTCCTATAATGTCCCACTATTGTCCAAATGGAAAATATGGGATACAAAAGTAAACAAAATTACGTTTAATATAAAAATAGGGTGGCATTTAAATGTATTATGGTTATAAAATTTGGTAAAAAGGAAAGTAAAGTTGTAATCTATTGTATTGCTTTGGTTAGTGATTCTCTTTGTCAGCGTTCCACATGAATTTTCATTTGTACTTTAAGTTGTTATTCAAACCTTGAGGTTAAGAAGTAAGTGAGAAAAAAGAGAAAGGTAGGTTATTATTAAATATTTTATACGACACGATTGTTAGAATAGCAACAACTCCTGCTGAAAGTATTCCACATGTATCTTGTGCGCATTGTCAATAGGCGTTTTAAACTTTAAAGTCCAAGTTACAAAGCAAAAGGGCATGTACTACATGTATTCGATGGCAAACGCAGTACGCAAGGGTTGGCTGGCAACTACCAAGAAAGAATAGAGTAGCAACAAATTTGCAGGCGCACCAATAATTCAACATGTGACAAGACAGTTAAATAGTAACCAAAGAAAAACATACATGCCAAATTTTCGCGCATAACAATAGCTTCATGCACTGCACACATTCCCAAACACGTTGCTGTTGAAAATTTGAGATTTTGAGGAGTAAATCCACAGAGGACCAATTTTTTTACTATCCCAACTTAAGTTTTAACAGGGTTTCATTTACAAAACGGTAATGAATTAGATTAAAATTGTTAAAAAAATAGAAAGAATAGCTACTCTTAAAGCCTACTTGCTAAAATCTTTTGAAGGTAAGCTCTGTTTTTATTTTTAACTGGTTATTGGTTTGCCATCCTATCAACATAACCATGTTGTGTCCATTACTATTTGGTTATGTGGTTGGTTGTGTTCTATTTAATATATAACCATTTAACAAAGATCTCAGTATAATGGTGGACATTCAACGAAAGGAAGTAGTAGCAGAAAGGAAAGAGGTAGATGAGATAGAAAGGAAAGACCTTGTTCAAATGTTAGAGTAAGTTACTGCTGTTGAGTACAGCAAACGTAGAATAGGTTTTCACTTCTTTCTTTCTCGTCTTCCTCTTTTCTTTCTGCTACATGTATTGTTTGTATCTATGGACGATCAAAATCAAATAAACACTCCCTTTGAAAAGTATCTCTTGATATTATTCACATACAAACACGGTCTATACCTGTTATATCATAGTTATACCCAACAAAATCCATTTGACATTGAGTGAAGGGTGAAGCGTCAGTTTGGCGCCATTTTACAAATACAAAAAAAATTAATGCACCAAAGTTTCTTTCTCAACCATTTGGTTTCAGTTCCTAAGGAAAACCAAGGAAGCGAAAACGCTGAGGATTTGGAAAAAGCAATTGTAGAGTTAAATACTAGGAATGATGAAAGAAAAGTGGAAGTTGTGGATACATGTAAGCCTAAAAGTCAGCTAGAAGAATCAAACGAAGTGAAATCTACAAATGGTATAGTTTCCGATGTGGATCATAGTTTTGTAGTACATGAAGTATCCATACCCTCTTCAAGCATTCAAATAGTAGATACCGATCCCATAGACGATTTATTAAATAGTAACAAAGATATAAATTCGCTATCTTTCAAGGAATCCCAAGAATGGTTAGAAAAGATTAGGGAAGTAAAAAACCAACATTTAAAGCAACTTGAACAAATAGAAAATATGTACTTACAAGTAAAGGAAAGAAATTCAATAACAGTTACCTTAGACACTAAGAAACCTATTGGAAAGGACAGAACAGTTGTTTTCAATAATAACATTGGCTACAAAGAAGAGAAAGGAGAACAAGTAGAATCTCCCACAAAACCTCACAAGAAATTAGCATGGTCTGAAGAAATTAATAAGAGATACGCAAATGATAAATCAACGAAAGATTACAACAAAACAACAGATAATCACACAGATAAAGAAGAATGCAAATCGAAAGAAAGTGATACAACATCAGAAGAAGAGGAAGAAATTGAAGAAAACGATTATAAACATTTCTACAACAGTTCTTTTGTAAATAACGAAATGTTGGATGATGAAGAGAAAGAAAAAGTTTACAATTGGAATGATATTAGTGACACCATGACAAGTATGTCAGAATACTCTGATATCTTTGCAGAAGAAAAAAGAGACATAAAAAAGAAGGATATCACAGTTCCAATTCCATTTAAATTCTTTGATAGAGAATTAAGAAAGGAAAAGACAATACACCAAAAGAAATTAGAGGAATACATTAACAAAATTAAGGCAGAAGAAGAATATCATTTAAATAAGAGATTTAAAGCAAATCCAGTACCAAAGTCAGTGAAAGATGTAGGTCGTTATGAGTTATTAAGGTTAAAAACTAGTGTAAAGTATGATAAACAAACATTGAGAGAGAAATTAGAAAAGAACTTGAAACCGTTTTATTTTGCAAGTAGAGATGAAAAGAGATTGAAAGAAATAGAAGAAGAGATGGAAAGAAAAAGAGAACAGTATTATATAGATCATGAGTTTAATAAACCTTTTCGCGCAAATCCAATACCTACAAATTGTCTAAGGAATTTATATCATAAATTATTAGAAGAGAAAGAAGAGCAACGAAAAGAAAGAAAAGCAAAACGAGTTGAAAAGTTAACAAAAACTTCAAAGTTGCCTCGACGAATGGAAATGTGGAAAAAATTACATCAACAACAACAACTACAGCAACAGCAACAACTGGAATCTTCATCTAACAGCATTGGTAATAATAACAAGCAAACAACGCAATGGGGTATTAATGAGTTGAAGCAGGAGAGAGAGAGAGAAATAACTTTTAAACCAATAATTAATAGAAGTGTGCCTGACTTTAAGAAATTACAACAACAATTTCAGGATACATTAAAAGTGTTAAAAACAAAAAAGAGACCTACAACGCCTCAACCATTTAAATTTCATTCATCTTCTTTTAATGAAATGAAAACTAGAAGTGTATTAAAGGAGGCAGGAATAGAACTTGCTGTAGAAGATGATTTTGAGATTGAAAAGAAGAAAAAGAAAGAACAATTGATAACTGCAGAAGAAGGAGCAAAGAAAAAGGGAGGAAAGAGGCCTTGGTCAGCTCCAAAACCAAAGTTTTATGCGCCTGACACTATTGCAAATAAAAAGAGAGCAGAAAGCGTTAAAAAATTAATGGAAGAGAAAGAAAGAAAAAGAAAAGAGAAAGAATTAGAAGAACAACGATTTGCAGAAAAATTAAATAGAACTTCAAAGAAAGTAATTCCAAATATTGATCCAGTTCCTTCAGTTGACCAAAAATTGAAAGAATCTTTAAATGTATTTAGAAGAGAAAGTTTGCAAGCAATGAAAGAGAAAAGAAAGGAAAATGAAATGGTGGAAAGAAAGTTAGAGTCAAGACCTTTTCTTTTTGAAGAGAAATTGAAACAACAAGTGAAAGAGGACGTTATGGATAGGATACATGACACTTTAAAAGAAAATGGAACAGAGTATTTAATGAATTCGATAAAGAAAAGTATAGTTTGATGAGACAGCCTTATTTAAAGTAAGCAATTAATGTTGATGTTTTAACGTAACTGTATACATACTTGTAAATTTTCATTTCTAATAATTATTGATACAAATAAAAGTTTTTAGACTTTAGTTTTAGTTTTTAATAAATTGTAAAAAAATTTTAATAATGTTTATATATTATTTTTTAACATTTAAACAAATTAAAAAAATTTAAAAAACTCATAAATTATAAAGCAACCTAAATAAATATAATAAATTAGATAATAACAAAAAATATATCAACACTAAAAGCATATTATAAGGCTTTTTTATGTTTCCTTGAAAATAAAGCTGTATTTCAATGAAAATAGTTGTTGTTTTATTGTTGTTATTATTACACTTAGGATTCCAAGTGGTTAATATGTAAAAAAATAATATTAAATGAATAAATTTTAAAAATTACTTCAAAAAACAACACACAAATTTTTTTTGTAAAGTCTGAAAATAAATGTTTGAAAAAACATTA
>CADWAF010002531.1:0-22970 GCA_902984215.1 Willaertia magna | reverse complement strand
TTTTTAAATTAATTCATTTGGATTGTTAAATCGTTGCTGTTTGAATTTATTTATCTTCTTCTTGTTTATGGCAATCGCTTTTTTATTTTGTTTATTTTACAAAGGTTGTATATTTTTTGCTTTTACTTTTTGTGAAAGAACCATTTACCTTTTGATTCGCTGGCACGTTATTACAAAATAAGAAAACAATGTCACCTTTTTGAAATTAAATGGACCAAATTATAAACAACAAACGAAATTATTGAACAACGATTTTTTTAAACAATTATTAATTTATATTATTACAATAATGTTACAGATCTGTCAATAAATTTTTAATATTTGACAGCTTGTCAGTTTTTTCTGACAATGAAACAACAGCACAATCCAATAATTTACAAATATAATCACTAGAACAAACAGTATTTAAATGTTTTTCATTATTCTTTTTACCATCATTAAACATTAAATAAGGTTCTTCTCTTTCTTCTTTTTCTTCATTACTATGCTCTATATCCATCCACTTGACGTGTCGTATATCCTCTATCGAATCTTGATTTAATTTACTATATCTATCATTTCCAGAAGAATGTGAAGTGTGTTTAATTTCTTCTGGAGAAAGTAATTGAAGAGTATTTTCTTTTTTAAATTGTGGTAAACTCTTTTCTTTTTTAATTAAAAATTTATTCTTATTAATGTTGTTACTATTATTATTGTTGTTGTTGTTTTCTCGTTTATTACCTCTAACGATATTTAATATTGTTTGTCTTTGTAATTCATTTCTAGAACAGTTCCTTATTAACTTTAATTCACTTTTATTCTTTTCAAGTTTTGAATTACTATTGTGAGGCGTTGCGCTTAATACTGTTAATGAAGTTTGAGGAGAAGATGATCTTCCCTTAGTGGGAGAAGATGTTACAGTTCTTTTCATAAAAGATTATTGGTTTTTCTTTCAATTATTTGGGAAAATTCTTGTTTTTATCCACAACACAGCAATAAGGAAGCGAAGCGGTGTATTTAATTTTTTTTAACGAAGCGTAACAATTTTTACAGTTATTATTTAAAAATATAATGACCGTAAAGTTTGGTTGTTCGTTCACGTTTTAATTATACTTCTGTTGTTAACTAAAATAGACATCAAAGTGTCGTTTAAGGTCAGTACAACTTTAAGCATTATTTTAGATAATAATACATGTAAACAGCACAAAACACATTAAAGTATAGTACTTGTTTTTAATAATCTTAATCTTTTGTAAAATCTTCATAAATCCAATCAAAATAAACAAAAAAAGAACTTTTTCAAAAATGTGAAAAACTAAAAAAAAAATTGTTAAAAAAAAATGTCCACAAACAACAATTCCCTTCAAGATAATGTTTTCAAATTCTATAACATGATGATTTAAAATAAATTTAAAATAAATTCTTTTCCTTTTTCATTTTAGATTGTTGCCAAGATTTTAATTCATAAAACTTCTTTTTAGACATTCCAAATATCTTTTCAAATTCTTCAGTTGATAAATAACTTTCTAATTTACTTTTATCTATACCTTCAGGTAAAACACCACTTGATAATACTTCAAAACTATAAGTTTCATGTGAATTTAATTTTGTATAAACATGTGATGCTGTTGAACAATATTCTAAATTAAATATTCCAGAATTATGAATTTCTTTTTGTTGATTATTTTGTGGCATATTACTTTCTGGATTTACAACTGTTCTTCTAGGTGTAATTGCAGTATTATTATTATTTGTGGTATTATTATTTAATAATAATTCATTTAATTGTTTTAATCTATTTTTAAAGTGAGTAGAATGAATAGACCAAGCTAAGAAATGTTTTGTAAATTCACATGGTTCTTCCATTTCCATTACAACACGTACATTTAATTCATCATTTTGTTTAATAAACTTTTTAGGATCAATTTCATTCTCTTCTTCCATTGCCTTTACAGTTGTTGTTGTATTATTATTACCAGTGGTACTTGTAGATTTATTCTTATTTAAAATTGAATTATTTTCTGTTGCTTTTTTAATGTAAAAATCATCTTTTTCTAATAAATTAGATTTCCATATATAGTAATACTCAATTGCTGAAGATAAAGCAAACTTTTTAGTTTCTGTGTTACATAATTTACCCATCCAAATATATAGATATCCTTCTAAATCTAAACAGTCTAGTATATATGCTTGGTTAGAGATTAAATCATTTTCACTGAATGATGGGACATTTGACATTTCAAAATTACCTGTAATTTCAGTAATACAATACATATATGGTATAGCTGTAATGTTATTATTTAATTTTGTTTTTAATTGTAAATAATGTGAATTAATTGGTCCATTTAAGAAATTTAAATATCTTTTTAGATAAATTTCAAAACATGGATCAATAGAAAATACTTTTGGTAATAAATCATTTTCTGAAATTATTTCTGTTGTAATGTTTTCAGGATTATTATCAGTTGACTCTGTTGATTGTAAATGATTTATAAAATATGGTATAATATTCTTTTGAATAAAATCTTTTTCTTCTTGTTTACAATGTTTACCAAAATAAATTAAAATTGGTAAAGATGGTTCATCTTGTTGATCTTGTAAAGCATTTTGTAAACCATTTAAATCTTCTTGTTCTAATTGTTTTCTATTTAATTCAACAGTCCAATTCTTATTAAAAAATACATTACAATGGAATGGATTCAAATAAATTGGATGACATTCATCACATTCAATTATTTTACTATATTTAATATCATAACATTTATATTGTTTTAAATATTTAGATTTTTTAATTATTTTTTCAACCATTTGTTTTGAATATTCAATTAATTGAGGTGTTAAAACTGTCAACTGTTCATTTTCATTTAAATTTGAAGATAAATTAGAAAATAAACCAACTGGTTGTTTCATTCCCTCTTCATCTTCACCATTCATATTATTATTACCATTGTTATTATTATTATTTGTAGGAGTACTACTATTTGATGATTGTTGTTTACTAATCATGGATGGCTTCTTCTTTAAGTTTGTTTGACTAGCATTATTATTATTACTAGCACTATTAGAAGATGTCATCTTTCCATTTTCCTTTTCATAACTTTCAATAACACTTGGTCTATACTTTCCTTTATGAACGATATAAGGAACTTTAGGTGCTTTTTCACCAATTGCCAAAGAAGAACTATTAATGTTTGTATTACTTGAGAAATTACCTAATCCTAAACTAGCTAATTCACTTTGACCACCAGTATTACTACTTCCACCTGTTGCATTGACAGATGATGCGGTGTCATTAATCAAAAATAAATCTAAAAATTCTTTTGGTTCTTTATCTTGAATAACACGTATTTGATTTTCAACAACTCCTTCATCAATCATTTCACCAATTTCTACAGTTTTATAAGCACTTGTTCCTTTATCTTTTTGTCTAATATCTCTACCTTGCCAAAAATAGATTTTATGGAATAATTTACCACCTTCAACTTTTGTAAAAGAATACAATAAAATAAAAGCATCACCAGAATAGAAATGACCTAAATGTGGATATGGTATTTTAGAGAAATCTGAAATTCTCCACATCTTTAAACGTGATGAAGCTGTTGTATTTTGTTGTGTTTTTAATAATTCATTACGTTTTAAAAGTAATTCGAAAAAGTTAATTTTTTCTTGTTTTTTCTTTTCAGCAACATTTCCTCTACTTTCTTGTTTTTGTGTTTGGATCATTAACATACCTGGATAATCACTAAACTTTTGTTTAAAGATTGAATGTTCTCCTTCTTCAATTACTCTAGTAACTGTACTACCATATTTACTTGTGGTATATGGTGGCGTATTATTTTGATTATTACTGACAAGTTGATTGATCTTTTTCATACGTTTTAAATTTGTATTTTGTAAACTAAATGGATTATCATTTAATACTCTAAATAATGATAATTTCTTTGAGATTGCAACACCCCATTTACGTGCATTTAAATTTGAAGTTTTACCACTCCAAAAGAATACTTCTTTTGTAAATAAATTTTCAAAAATATAACATTGATCACTTTGTAAAATCTTATGTGACGGTAAAGTAACATCAATATTTTCATTCTTAACATTTTCAATTAATTCATTTAATTCCTTTTCATTTCTAGGTTCACCTAAAAGTAATTGTTGTGTTCTTAATGAAATTGTTCCATCTGTTGTATTATTTGTAGTTGTACTTGTAGTTGGGGTGTTGTTATTAAAAGAAACATCATTACTTGGTGTTGATGGAGTAGAATCACCACTATTCTCTTCACTATTATTAGTGGATAAAGATGAACGTACATTAAGTAAAGGAATAGTTTGTAACATAAAAGGTGAAATTCTAGAGATATAATCTTCTTGTGTTTCACCTTGTTGTAAAGGTAATTGATCAAATATTTCTGAATTTAATTTATATAATCTTTGACTTGTATCATTAAATAATTGATATTGTTCTTCACTTAATTCTTCTTCAGTTTTATATTTTTCACCTTTCATTGTTGTATTAATATTTTCATTATTTACTAAATTTGGGAAATCCTTTTGATATAATTCTAGCCAATAACTTTCTGTTGCATTTGTTTTTGGTAATCCTAAAACACTCCAAAATTGTAACATTTGTTTCTTTAATTGTGGTGAAACCTCTTCTTCTTTTTGTTGTAAACTTTTTAGTGAAGCTGATTTCTTTACATTCTTTCCATCACTTAAAATTTCTTTAATAAATCCGCCATAATTACCGCCATCCATAATTACGACTTGCGCATCTCCACCACGTTCTTTAAATTTAATCATGCTACTAATATCTAAGGTTTTTGCTCTACATAACTTATTTGAGAATTGACCATTATAAATGTAAATAACTTTACCACAATCTAATAAGAAACAATCATTTGGGTTGATTGATGACCAATGACATGGTACCCAACATGCTCTTGTTTTTTTTCTACCTTTAACCCATAATAACACAGGTGTATTTCCTTTCTTTAAGTCAACTACATCAATTTCTAATACTCCTTGTTGTGAAAGTAAAGGATCTTTATCGTGAGCACGTTTTGGGAAGATTTCTTCTCTTGTTAATTTACCAACATAATTTTCCATAATATATTTACCAATTTCTGAGCCCAAACCATTTTCAATCTTGTTATTATTAACACTTGTGTTATTGATGTTATTATTATTATTGGTGATAGCAGTATTTTGATGATTTACTTGATTGTCATTTGAAATGTGTGATTGATTAGTGACAGTGGAATCTTCGGTAATAGGCATAGCAGTATATCCATCATTTGTTTCAACTAATGGAACATTTTCTTCATTCTCTTCTTCATCTTCAATCATTTCTTCTTCTTCAATTGCAGGTGGTTTATATCCAGTAAATTTTCTATAAGTATAAACAGGTAAAGAAATAAATACAACTTTAAATAACATAAAGAAACTAAATCCAACATAATAACTAGCTCCATATAATATTCTTTTATACCAAGGTAATTTAGTTTGTTCTTGAATTTTATGTGATGCTTCTAAACCCATTGATAAAATTGATGGAATTACATTTTGTTGATTATTATTTAATTTACTATTAAGGCCCGTTGTTACTTTTGTTTGTTGTTGTTGTTTAGCACTATTTTGATGATGAGGGTGAGACTTTTCTACAATTGTATTCATTGCACTAATTGTTTTACCAGTTCCAGCTCCCAATCCCGCTGCAGATCCAATATTATCAATGATTAAGCCACCATTACCACCATTACCATTATTATTACTTGCGGACATGCCATTCTCAAGAGGTGTTGTAGGTGTTTCCACATCCACGATTAACGGTTGAGATTTCGTTGGTCTAATTTTCCCGCCTTCATTTACAGGAACATCATAAATACTAATTTTATCTTCTGGTTTTAAAGATAATTCACTTCTTGGTGGCAATAAGTTTGTTAAATACAAACAATCTTCCACTTTATTTTCGTTTCCTAATTTGTTTGTATTTTCTTCAACTTTCTTTTCAAAATCTAACCAATTTGTATAAATTGCTTCACCATTCCAAGTATCTGGGAAGATATCTTCTTGAAAATAATTTTCAATATTTGATTTTCTTAAAACCCTCATTGAAATTGTTTCAACTGTCTTTTCATTTGTCAATTTTAAAAATCTAGTTAATTCAAAGGCATTAACATCTACTTTCCATTTTGGTATCCAATCAACTGCTGCAGATGCACTTTGAGTATTTATATCATTTAAATAATACATTGTTTGATCTTCTAATTCATAAAAACGTATATTTCCATCACCTCTTCCAACTAAATATAAAACTTTAATATCATTATCCCAAAATGGTGTTAAAACAGCTGCACCATTATCAATTGTTAATCTTTGTAAACATTTTAGATCTTTACGTAAATCATAGATACCTAATTCTCGATGTCCACTTTTATTAAATCCAACACTACCTAAAATACCATTTCCACAATAAAATATATTAAATGGTTTACTACTTGTATGTGCTTCAACTGTTGAAATACAACTTTCTGATGATTGACATTTTGATGTTTGACGTATATCAAATACTCTAATAAAACGATCTGAATTTCCAGAAAAAAATAAATTTGAATTTTCACTCCAACTAATACTTTCTAAAGTTGGTGCTTTATTTCCACTTATAGTCATATTTTGTAAAGAAAAATAAATTTTTGACTTTTCAATATCCCAAAAATGTAAATATTCATTTTGTACACTTAAAATTGATTTATCTATATATGGATGATAAATAACTCTTGAAATTGTAGCATTTGATGACGATTTATCAGATAACTCTAAAAATGCATCCTTCTCATTGTATTGTAAATATTTAGAATTCTCTTCATTCCCGCCAATTTCAGGTAACTTCCATAATTTAATTACATTTTCAGAATTTGAAGCAGTTAAAACTTCATTTCTATTGTTGAAGGGACAAAAATCAAAATCCGATAATTTTCCTTTATGAGCCTTAACAATACCATAATTTGAAGATTTTTCATCCCATCTACCATAATCATCTATTTTTCTATAGCCTAATACTCCACCTACTGTATTATAGGGAATAATAAAATAATTACCATTTGTTTTAATGGTATTTGAAAGTTTTTGTCCCTACATTTTTTTTTTATTTATTTTATTTAGTAATGGTGGTTGAATAATAGTTATTTGAAACAATGGTTTTAAATTGAATGGTACTTACGAATCCAACGTTAATATCAGTATGTCTTTCTGCTCTGGTATATTCTTTACCACTAATGTGACGATATTTACTGGAACGAACGATAGAAGAGGTACCTAAACTTGTCATTCCTTTTTAATATTTTCCTATTGTTATTGGGTTGTAAGATGATCGATTAAAGTTTTTAACAAAGGAATAGATAGGTGAATACAGTAGTAATAGAAATAGTGATTACTTTTTTTTTGAAATTTTTTTTGGATTTTGGAAAGCTGAAGATTTGTTGACAAGCTGTTGGTCTTTTCTTTTGTTTGGGTGGTGAAGTGTTTTATGCTGTTTCCCTTTTGTTTGAATCTTCATAACAATATATTTAAGATTTTAAGGTTTAAACAAGTGGTGTTAGTAAAACAGAAGCACACAAAGCTTTTATTTCTTTTGTTGTATTGCATTCTTGCTTTTGAACCAAGTTATCGACTGGTTATTTTCTTTTGAATTAATTTCACGAGTAATAGTCAGCCTTTGTTTTTGGGGCCAACCAATAGAATGTAAATAAAGTTTTATTAAAGTCAAAAATATGTTCCTAAGTGTTGATGTCACAACAATCCTAGTTTACCATAATAAGAATTGGAAGTTAAGTCTTCTAATTAACCATTTTCTTACTTCATCAAACACAAAGATAGCAGCCATCCAAGGAATTGGGAATAACCAGAATTCAATAATTAAATATCTAGTATTGAAAATATAATCACCAATAAAAGGTACATATGTGAAAATACAAGCTAAAATTGCAGCATAAACAATACCAAAGTAAATAACTAAGTTACCAAAAATACCATGAGCGAATATGGACAAACGACGAGTCTTTGTTACGAAAAGTGTCATCCATTGACAAAGGATAATGGCAATCCAATAAGCTGTTTGCGCAGTACATAAAATATCATTTTGTAATTCTGGAGAGAGACATAAACCAGTTTCATCAATACACAAATATTTCTTAGTGTCTGAACCATTGAAATAACCATTCTTAGTAGACCACCAAATATACCTTGGGGGAACACCATAATATGCAAATGCAAATAAATAATTGTTAAAGCAAGCCATGGTTTCAATCATACCAATCAACAAATAACTATAGTTCAATAGACGGAAACCAACAAGAGGATCAGTACGTTTACGTGGAGGAATTCTCATAATATCACTTTCAGCAGTTTCATAAGCAAGAGAAACAGCAGCAACCAACTCAGTACCTAAGTCAATAGTTAAAATCAATAAACCAGTAATTGGTAAAGGAATACCAAAAACAATATAAGCAAGGAAAGGTCCAATTTCTGGAAGCAAGTGAGTTAAGGTATAAGCAATACTCTTCTTTAAGTTATCGAAAATCAATCTACCTTCTTCCACACCATTAACAATAGAGGCAAAGTTATCATCAAGAAGAATAATTGCAGCAGCTTCCTTAGATACAGCAGAACCACTCAAATTCATAGCAATACCAATATCAGCTTTCTTTAAGGCAGGAGAGTCATTGGTACCATCACCAGTAACGGCAACACAATGTTTCAAATCTTGGAATTTACTGACAATCAAAAGTTTTTGTTGAGGGGAAGTTCTGGAGAAAACAATTTGTTTCTTCTTCAATACCTGGGACCATTCAGTCTCGGTTAATTGATCAATCTTTTCACCGTGCAAGACAACAGCATCAGCTCTGGAGTAAGGGACAGACTCTACTCTAACACCTTCTTCTGCAGCAATATCTTCAATTGTTTTCGCATCATGTTCGATAATACCAACTTGTTTTGCAATAGCCTTAGCAGTGGCAGGGTGGTCACCAGTAACCATGACAACTTGAATACCTGCAGTTTTACATTTTCCAACAGCTTCTGGTACACCAACTTTTGGAGGATCAGTCAAACCACAACAACCTAAGAAAGTTAAGCCTTCCATTGGAATTAAAAAGTTTGTTTGTCCTGCAGATTCACCACCTGATGTTTTACCACTTTCTTCTCTTTGTTTTTGTTCAATAACAAGATTTTCATCTACAAACAATTGAGCAAAACCTAAAACTCTTTCACCCTTGGAAGCAAAGAAATCGTATGCATCTTGGAAATTTTGTTTCCAGTTTTCATCTAAAGGTAAAACATTACCCATAACTTCAATATGAGTACACCTTTGAATAATTCTTTCAGGAGCACCTTTCATTAATAATAGAGCTTTACCATCAGGGAAAGGTTTCTTCTTATTTTGATTAACAGTTAACATCCACTTGTTTTTAGAGTTGAAAGGAATGGAATAAAGTTCAGGATATTCTTCACGCATTTCATCAATTGTTGCATTGTCATTTCTTGTTTCAAAGAATTTTACGAGAGCAGTTTCAGAAGCATCACCATGACATTCTCTGTCAAGAATTGGTTTTTTAAGGTTTGCTTCTTCTTGAAGGAAAGTAGTCTTACTACATAATGCACATGCTCTTCTGATTTTTTGTTCAGTTGTCATTTCAGCTTCAGACAATGTATTGTAAGTGGTCAATCCAGCAGGTTTACCTTTCATGTAACGTTCATAATTAACACCTAAAATTGTACCATCTGACCACATTTCTACAACAGTCATTCTGTTTTGAGTTAAAGTACCTGTCTTATCTGAACAAATAACACTAGTAGAACCTAAAGTTTCAACATGTTCTAATTTCTTAACAAGAACATTAACAGCACGTAAACGAGTAGCACTGACAGTTAAACAAGCAGTAACAGTAGCGATTAAGCCTTGAGGAATATTTGCAACAATAATACCAATAGCAAAGATAAAGTTTTGGAACCAACTGTTACCAATAATGAAACCTAAAACGAAGAAAACTAAAGCCATAAGGAATGATAAGGCACCAATCTTTCTAACGAAACTATCAATTTCTCTTCTTAATGGTGTTTTTAAGGTGACAGTGGTACCTGCCAACATAGCAATTTGACCAATAACTGTATTATTACCTACTCTGATAACTATACCATAACCATTTCCTTCAACAACACTTGTACCGAAGAAAGCCAAGTTACCAGTTTCAAGAGGATTAGTAGAAGTCATTTCAATGGTTCTAACTTGAGGATCACTTTCACCTGTTAAACTAGAGTTATCCATCTTTAATCCACTACATGCTAAAATACGACAATCAGCAGGGATTTTATCACCAGTTTCAATTTTAACAATGTCACCAACAACTAATTCTTCAACATCAATTTTCTTTAAAGTTCCATCACGAATAACTAAAGCATTTTCACTTTGCATTTCTAAGAAACTTTCTAAAACTTTTTCGGAAGAACGTTCTTGCCATAAAGTAATAACTGCATTAAGTGTAACAACACCCCACAGAATAGCACCTAAGAAAGCATTAGGATATGAACTTTGAGTTCTTTCAATAGCAACATCCAAGAAACTCAAAAGACCAGCAAATAAAAGTAAAAGAGCAAATAAACTTGTAAATTGTTCAATAACTTTCCAAATGAAAGCTTGTTTTTTAGGTGGTGCTAATGCATTTCTACCGTTTAAAATAAGTTTTTTCTCAGCAATTTCAGTTGTTAAACCCTAAAAGTTCCGAAGAAGAAATTTGAGATGCGTATATAAATAGATAAGCTTTAGGTGAAATAATAATACTTACTTGTGAATTTTCAGGTTTGTCTGAATCAAATTGTGTTTCATAGGCTTGGCATACACCAGCTACAGTCATTTCATGTTCTTTAATATCAATAGCCTTCTTCTTTGCTTTTTCAACAAATTTACGTTCTTTTTTACTCTTCTTTAAAACTTCACCCGATTTTAATTCTCTTTCAGCAGATTGAACAATATCAATAGATTGACGAGCTTCTTCATAAATTCTAGGGATGTCCAAGGAGGGTTTTCTTTGTTCTTCACTTCTACGTCCAACAACTAAATCTATTGATGCTCTAATTCCGCTTACTACACCAGTAGGTTTAGTAGAGGTAGTATTACTTGTAGAAGTATCATTTATTGGAGCGGTATCTTCTTCAATTAGTACATCCACTTGGTGATGATGGTCATCGTCGTGGTTCATCTTTCAAACAAATTCACAACAACTTTATATAAACTATCAAAAAAAAAGATATAAGTTAATTAATTTAACTTTGTTTTCAAGCCAACTATTGCCAATAACTTAAAAAACTAAGCTTTGCCTTTTACGTTAAGCAGAAAATAAAGTTCTTATTTTTTAAAATAAAATATTTTTTCTAAGATTCGCTTTTAATAAAACACTGGTGTCTGAGAGAACTGCCCACTAACAAAAATACAAAAATATTTTTGGAGCTGAGACACAATTTTAGAGAAGACCAATCTGTAAGGCAAATAAAAGACGGCGCCTTTATTGTGGGATTTTCTGTTTGGTTTTTTCTGTTGGGAAGGAGGGTATTGTATGATTTTCTTGTTTGAATTTTTAATAATTCAAGGTTTTTGCTTTGGTTCATTCTAAAAGGAAAAAAGTGATTTGTTAAATTTGAGATACGACGAAGAAATTGAAGCGTTGCTGGTTGTGCTTTGTAATCCGACTCCATTGTTACTAGTAAATTAATTTTATACAACAGTAACAAACGATGGTTTCTCTTTGGTTTTTAATTTCTTTAGGTTGGATTTAGTTTTTACCTTTATGTTTTTGTCAATCCCAAAACGTGAGCTTTTTGGCTTTTTGTCTAAGCCGTGTTTTGTGATAAACATCAACAAATTGTTTGATTGAAAAAAATTAAAACAACAATCGCCTGCCGCTTCATTCCTCTAGGAACACCACTCAAAAAAACAATCCAACACTTTTCACACTAACTACTAGGAAAATTTTGAAAACAACGCAATGCCTCACATTAAATTCAACAAAAACGGTTCAAAAACTATTAAAACTGAAGACGGCGAAACAAAAACTGTTTCAGCAGAACACCAAGTACCACTAAAGAAAAAGAAGACTGTCGAAACTGTAACTTTAAATTCCGAAAACCCATTAGACACAAAATCCAAATTTTCAGAAATTGAAGGCATCCATCCTTCTATTTTAAAGGCTATTCAAGAAGATTTTGGTTTCGAGTCAATGACTCCTATTCAACAACTTACCATTCCAACAGCATTAAGTGAAAATGGTAAAGGTAAAGATATTATTGCTCAAGCAGCAACAGGTCAAGGTAAAACTCTATCCTTTTTAGTTCCTTGTATTTCCGATATGTTATCCGATAAATCCCAAAAGAAAGGAATCTATATTTTAGTTTTAGCACCAACTAGAGAATTAGTTTTACAAATTGAGCAAGTAGCTAAGAATTTACTAAAACATACACCATATGAAGCAGTTTCAATTATCGGAGGTAATAAAGTAACAGTTGAACAAGAATTATTAGCTAATGAAAAGGCTAGAGTACTTATTGCATCTCCAGGTAAATGTTTAGATCATTTAACAAGAGAAAGTCTCTCCCTAGATAAATTAAAATATTTTATTTTAGATGAAGCTGATAGATTATTAGATTCAGGCTTTGAGGAAACTTTAAAGAAAATTGTATTTAAACTCCCGCCAAAAAGACAAACATATTTATTTTCAGCAACAATGACAGATAAAGTAGATGATTTAGTTCATTTAAGTTTAAAGAATGATATTATTAAATTGGGATTAGAAGAAAGTTCTAAAAAAGTATCAACATTAGAACAATTATATTGTGTTGTACAAAGAAATAGAAAATTAGCATATTTATTAGGTATTGTCAATCAAAATATTGATAAGAAAATGATTGTATTTTGTTCAACAAAAGCAGCAGTAGAATATGTCACAACAGTTTTAACAGAATTTAATGTTATAAAAGTTACTCAATTGAGTGGAAATATGGATCAAAAGAAACGTAGTGATATTTTCTTTGAATATATGGAAGAGAAATCTCCTGGAATTTTAGTTGCAACAAATGTTGCTTCTAGAGGTTTAGATTTCCCAAATGTTGATCTTGTTATTCAATTTGATATTCCTGAACAACCAAGTGATTTCTTCCATCGTTCTGGAAGAACTGCAAGAGCAGGTAAACAAGGTGTAAATATTTTGTTTTTAACTGAAAAGGAAAAGGATGTTGCTTTAAATTATTTTAATATGCTTTTAAATAAAGATAATGAAGATGTAAATACATGGGATAAATTAGGTGAATTTAATACTGACAGTTTAACAGAAAGTGAAATTGAAAAATTCCATTCAAAAGTACAACAAATAGTTTCTGATAATAGTTTATTTGGTAGTGGTTATAATTTAGTTGATCAATATGGTAAAGTTTTTACAATGTTTGCAAGAAAATATGGTTTTAAAACGAATGATTTTGATGAAGATGGTTTAAAAGAATCTTTTGGTGTTGGAAATAATAGAAATAGAGGTTCTGGAAAGAAATTTAATAACAAACGTGGTGGTTATAATAACAATAATGAAACTGATCAAGCAAGTGATAAACATGCTTGGAGTAATTTATATAATAAGAAATTTGGTGATAATAATAATAATAATGGTGGAGGAAAGAATCATAAAAAGTTTGGAGAAAAGAGAAAAGATTTTAATGACAATGGTAATGGAGAAAAGAATTACAAGAAAAAGAAGTTTTAATTTTTTTTGTAAACAATTCACAATCCCTTCATTTTGTTACATAAAATTTGAATTTTATCAGTATTTTTTGCACGGTACAATTTCAAATTTAAATAATTGGCAAGTAATTCTTACCATTACGCATGTTCTTGTTTAGTGATAAAATAGCACCTTTTTTTTTACAAAACGGTTACAACAAAATTAACCAACAATATCTTATGTTAATTAATTATTGAGATATTTCTCCATTAATTCTGAATTAATAAAAAAATCAGTTTTAAGAATATTTTCAACATTTGTACATGGCTCACAAAAAAAAATTGTAATCAGATTTCTGAATCCTTTACAAAAATTAACATTGTAAGATGTCACACAAAACTTGGCTCTTTGAAAGGAATGTTGGAACGTTTTGAAGATGACGATAATTTATCTTTTAATTACAATACCAATAAAGATGAATTAGAAGAAAAAGTACATAATCAAAAACAATATAAATGGATTCTATTAGGTATTATTTCACAAGATTCTAAAACTCAACATTATCAATTCCATTCTGTCAATAGTTTAAATACTTTTGATAATAATAATCAAATGAATAATCATTCAACCATCACTCATTATCTTTATTTAGTTGGTTCTTGGCATTGTTCGGTATATAATACACCAGAAATTCGTTTTGAACTTAAATTTTTAGATTTAAAAACAAATATTGCACATAACCTTCAAGATGTCAATAAGAATAATCAAAACTTTACGCATTACTACTATTGTGACGAGTTAGCTACTGTTTATCAATCTGTCAGTTTTTCAAATGACATTTCAACTTTAAAAGATATAAATTTACAACCATTAAATGAATATCAATTATTAGATGTAATTTATTGGATTAAATTATATGGTTACAATGGAACTAGAATAATTTTAAATTTTAAAAATATTTTATTATCTAAAGCGGTATCGCTGACAGATGAAGAATATTACAATCAACTTTTTGGAAGTAATTTTTGGGGTAGTAAAGATACAATTCTTTCTTTTGGGAATGTACATTATTTAAATAATGTACAATTAAATACAATCGAAAGTGATGAAAATAAGGAAAAGAGTATTTGGGTTCCTTTTATATCTTATTCTTCAAAGTCTATTGATTTATATTGTATTAATAATGATAAGAAGGATTTACGGTTTTCAAATGTCAATGCTTTAAATGTTAATAATTACAGTGATAATTATATTAGTTTAATTAAAAGTGGAAATAATTTAAGTGTTAAAACGGGTGAATTTAATAATGAACAATATATTTTACATTTTATTAATAATAGTGGAATTTACAAATTATTTTACTTTGACACAAATAAATTAAGAATTTTTGAAAAAAAAGTAAGAAATATGAAATTATTACAAGATTTAGAAATAATTGATAATTGTCCTTTGGATGATAATTTACATTTATTAGCAATGAAAAGAGAAGATTTATTTAATAGAGTTAAAACAATTGAAGAATATTTACTTCATAAATATATTTTATTTTTCATTTTAGATTTAAATAGTTTTACAATTAAAGAAATATCACCAATTATTTATCCACTTGCTTTGAGTAAACAATTAAAAATGTATACTACTAATAATACAACTAATAATACAACTGAAAAAGATGGATTTCAAATTGTTACTCCAAAAAGAAATTATCTTTCACAAATACTGAAATTTATGTCGGCAACAGGGTTGATATAAATGGTGGTATTACGAACGATGTATTATTTAGATGTTATTTATTAAGGAAAGATTATTATTTTGGAAATAATTTATCATTTAGAAGTGGTGTGAAAATAGATGACTTTTCAATGACTTGTTTTAGAGAATTTAATGAGACAAATAAGGATATATTTAATGTAACTTTGGCTTTTAATCAACGATTGAAAATTAGACAAACTTGTGAACCTTTCTTTATAACTTTATATTTTAAAGTTAAAGATTGTTGTAGTGGAGTTGTATGGTATAATAATCAATTATTATCTGATGTTAGCATTAATTTTAGATAAAGACAATGAATGCACCTAATGTTTAGTTTAAAAGTAGTAGTAAAAACCATTTCTTGAAGTACCATAAATCTCTTCTGGTACTATATAATCCCTTTTCACTATTAAGAAAACCATTTCACCTTAAACTTAAAATTTAATTAGTACGCATTGATACATTCCCTAAATTTATTTCAGGCAATGTTTCTTTCAATATTTGCAATGAAACTGATCTATTCAATAAATTCTCCACTAATTTACTTTTCGTTTTTTCAAAAAGTTCTTCACACATCTCTGTCATTTTCTTAAATTCAAAAGAAAGTAATAAATCCTTAATTTTTTCCATACTTTCACACATTTCAATTTGTGAAATATTTGCATCCATTCTATCACAAATTAAAGAATAAACACATATTGCTTTATCTTTACCTTTAACTACAACATAATCTACAAAATAACAAATAAATTTATCTTTCACCTTGTTATAAGTATCTTCACCAATTAATATATTTGAATAAAATCTATTATTTAATACTTCTAATCTAGAGGCAATCTTTACAATATTTAATTAATAAAATTTAAAAAACAAAACTTACATTTACAGCATCACCAATAACTGTAAAATTCATTCTATTCTCAGCACCTATATTTCCACATAACATATTGCCACTATTTATTCCAATATGAATATCTAATTCTGGATATCCACATAATCTCCACCTTGAATTTAATTCATTTAAAATATGAAAAGAATCTAATGCAGATTTACAAGCATGAATTTCATGATTTTTAATTGGAAAACTCATTTCATTAAATAATGCTAATATTGCATCTCCAACTATTAAAAAATTATTTAAATATTTGTAAAATATAAAACTTACTAAACTTATCAACTAATCCT
Organism: Willaertia magna; assembly: GCA_902984215.1. Lineage (NCBI taxonomy): Eukaryota > Heterolobosea > Eutetramitea > Acrasida > Naegleriidae > Willaertia > Willaertia magna. The sequence continues at coordinate 6,300 of CADWAF010002531.1, read as the reverse complement.
TGATTATCCTCAATAACTTGACACATTGCAGAAAAATATTCTGTCATTATCGATAAAAAAGTTGTTGTATCAGTTTTTTCAGCTAATAAAGTAAAACCAATAATCTCACTAAACAAAACTGACATATTTTGTAATTTCATTCCAATTTTACCATACATACTATCACGTTTAATTACTTGTTTAACAATAATTTCAGGTACATATTTAGAAAATGTTTTAATTCCTCTTTTCATTGCTTTCATACTTTGTTGCATATTTCTAATGTCATAAAAGATGGATAATCGTTTTTCTTTTTTATTCATTCCACGAAAATGAACCAAGTCAACTACTCTTTTTGTAAGTTTTTGTAATCTACTGGATACAGCAAATACAATTAAAAATAAAATTAACATTCCTAATACAAAAACTATAATAAATACAATTAAAGATGTTATTCCACTTCCACTAATAAATATTTCTTTAACAAACGATCTAGATGGTACACCGATAACAACGGCCCAATCTAAACCGTAAAAATCGGTTACAATCGTAAATTGTACATCAGTCACACCAAACTCACTTGTCAAAGAGAAATGTGTTTCATTACTAACGTAAATACTATCTGGAGGTCCAACACCTACTTTTGGTTTAATTAAAGATAATAAATTTAATTTATCAATCTCTTCTAAAGCTTTCTTTTCAATTACATTAGAATTATTTCTAGAAGATGTTTTAGCAACAATATTAGCTTTAGAATTAATTATCATTACAAAATCTAAATCACTATATTGTGAAAATGTTGTATTTAAAAAATCATGTATTCCACTTAAACGTAATTGTATAGCAAATACACCATATAAATTATCTGGATTTGGATTTGTTAATTTATCTTCATAAATTGGTGATTTTAAAAATGTTTCATTTGAAATAATTTTATCTTTTATATAAACTGGCATTGTAAGGGAAATTGACCATTCATTCCTTACATTAATAAAAATATCTGTCCATTTAGGATAGATATTATCTTTTTCTAAATAAACTTTGAACCAAACCCTAGAAGTTGGATAAAATGGTACATTATCTACTACTGTCACGTTATGTGTTTCAAAAAAGTCATATCCTATTGGTTGATCAATTTTAATTTCCCTCCAAAATAAATAATTTGTATAATTATTATTTTTAACCCATAATTTACCATATTCATTTGAAATAATTATAAAATCATCATTTCTTTTAGCAAAATATAATGCACTAATAGTTTGACTAGAATAAATTGTAAAAAAATATTGAAATAATCTTAACCATAATATATCATCTTTTAAATCTAATGGAAGATGTTGTAACTGATATTTAACATGTTCTGCCATTAATGAAGTACTACTTATAAATTCTGTTAATTCATGATTTATAAAAAGTTGTATTTGAAATTGTTGAAATTGTCTCGTGTTTTTTAAAACACTATCACCAGTTGTATATAATAAAATAAAACTACTTGACAAACCAAATAATCCTTGTAATATAAAAAGTAAAATTAAAATATTCATTATTGTAATGGTTGATAAAAAACAAATTGTTAAGCCCTTATAATTTTTTGGAAATTTAAACTTTCCGTGACAACATGTAAAAAAATTATCATCGCTATCATTATTGTTAGTATTATTAGAAATACAATCTTTCTTTTTTTCTAATGAAAAAATAAATTGATTTTCATTCATGATAGCATTCATTACTATGGAAGAAAGTTTTGTTTGTTTGAATCAATCTTGTAAGAGATTGTAATTAGTACTTTTTTTTTTACTTACGTACAACGTTTAAGAATCTATTACTCTACAAGTTGATGATGATATTTTAAGAAATAAAAGAAATTAATAGTTCAAGTAAAAATTAACATCTTCTTTCCGAAATGAAAAATTAAAACATTTAATGCGGTAGTTGGGTAGTTAACAGTTTAACATTTTTTTCCAAAACTGCTTTTTTTCCAAACATTGTTTTATTCTTTTTAGTTGAGCGAAGGGAAGCAAGAGACAATTTAAAAAATAAATTTGTATTAATTGAATGTAATAATTTATAAATATATTATATTACGGGTAGTAATAAATTTATTATTGTTGTAAATTTTTTATTATGTTTGTTCTTACAATCTAGCTTACAATGTAATTATTTTAAACAATTTATTTTTTAATTAGAAAAAAAAATAATATGCAGGCTGTTGTGTTTTTCTTTTTGTCTTTCTCCGATAATTCTTCATCTTTTCACAACTTTAATTTAACAACAATCTAAAAAGCAAAAGAAATTTATAATTGGTAACAATTAATTTCTTTATCAAGCCAAATTAATGTCTAAAATAAACCTAGAACAGATTTTTAAAAACAAATCATTACCACTGATGAGTTTTGAAGTAGTATTTAGATCTACATCGCCATCATTGCTAATTAACCTTAAAAATTAATTTTGAATAGGCTATGATGGAAGGGATCAGTAAGATTAATTATATGTGATGTAACATTAATTGGTAAAATACATTAAGAAAAAACATTAACTATTTCTTATTGATAATCTCTTGAATTCAAGATGAGTCATGTATCAAAAGGAAGTTTTTCTGATGCTGGTTCAGCAACAACTAACAACAATCTTGCTAGTAAGGCTTTAAAAACGATAGGATTTCCTTTAATTATAAGCTTACAACCATTATATGCCCTCACATCTAGATGGCATTACTTGTTAATACTATTATTTAATATCTATTACATGTGGATAGGTATTTCTGTATCTACTATTGGTAGTTTTAATTGGGGATACTATGGTAGTTGGATATTTGAAGCGATGAACTATCCCATATCATTTGCCTTACATAGAACTTCTTACAATGTAATCCAAGGATTAGCAATTACTTTTATGGTGTTTATTGCAGTATATTATATCATGTTATTTATATTTTCTAGGTTATATTTTACTGCAAGTAAATATTCAAAATATGCTAAAATGATTATGATTATTTTGAATTGTATAGTGGTAGCTATTTCCCCTGTTTGTTTATACATATTTTCTTCCTTTATGGAATGTAATTTGACAATGGCAGATAAAACTTTTGAAGGAACTTTGGCTAGATATTCAAATATTAATTGTACAGCTCCAACAAATGTTATAATGTTGGCAATATCTAGTATATTTACAGTTTTATTGTTGGCTTCATTAATAGTAGCACAATTTTCAATTAATAATGACCATCCTTTAAGTAATGCACCTTTTATTTGTGATAGTCCAGTATTTTGTATAACATATATATTAATCATTAATATTCAAATAATTGTATCATTAGCTATTCCAATGCCTTATTTATATGCCAGAGCAGTAATTCATTTAGTATTATCTCTTTTGTTGATGGTTGTTCTATTTTATAAGATACCTTACTTCGTTTCATTTGAGAATTCAGCTTATTCAGGAATTATTGGAGCAAAAATTGGAGCTTCTATTATTTCTTTAATTAGTTCATTAGTTAATGAAAGAAGTGAATGGACAACTGGTTTAATATTAAGTGGTGTGTGTTTAGGATTGATGGTCGTTGGTTTTGTGACAGGATTTTTAGCAATGGAAATTTATATTAAATACACAATACATACCTTTAAAAAAATTATTAATCGCTTTTTAATTGGAAATACTAATACAAATGAAACTTTAAATTCTATTGAGCATGATTCTTTATTGATTATGCAAAGAATATTTGAAGAAAAGAGAGTAAGACAATTTAATTTATTTATGAAATTTAGTTTAAGGTCAAAAAAGCATTCTTACGGAATTTCCAACACTGATATTTCTATTAGTTTACTTAAGAGTATTGCTCAAAACAGAAAGTATACAACACCTGAAATTTTACTTACAGGAGCTATTCTTGTTACTTATACTAATGACATTAATTATTATGGAATAGTATTATTTAAAAAAGCATTAGGTCAAGGCAGTATTTTCACAGATTTTCAAGCTCAAAAAAGAATTAATCAATTAGAAGTTTGTAAAGAAAATTCTAGCATTGTAGAATTGAATAGGATAGATTTAATGTTAGAAAAAGATTTTAAAAGATTAAAAAACCTTCACACTGGGTTTTGGAAAGAAATGTTAAAAGACTTTGTTGACCATTCTTATTTAGAGAATATAAATAGAGAGATTTACGAATTGACAGAGAAGTGTGGTACTGTATTATCAAATCTTATTAGTAATCACGGTAAAACTAACAAGGGAATGTTAAGGAAATATGCTGAGTTTATTGAAAACTTTACTTTTAATAAGGAATTATCACAAGCTTATTATGACGAAGCCACTAATGTAGAAGAAGAAGAGGCTAAGAGAAAAGATGTTAATGCACGTAAGAGTTTTATTTTAGATAATCGTTTTGAACATACTAATTCTTACAGATTTGACACAAAGATTAGAAATGACATATTTGCAGAAAAAGCTGAAACATTTAACAATGAGTTACGTGAACTTGATGATAATTTAATGTATGAGGCAGTTGATGAGTTTAAAGAAACTAAAGAAACGGTATATTTTAATGCATTAAATACTCCTCCAAAGTTTAATTTACAATGTGCAATGTTAATTATTCCTCCTTTTGTGGCATTGGCTTGTTTAATTACTTCAATAGTTTTAGGCTCCTTTTATAGTACTACTGCTGCTGCTTCGATAGAGGTTTCTAAAAATTATTGTTTTCCTGCTATTATTCCTTCTTCAGCGCTTAAAGAACTTAGATTTAAGCAAAGCATAGAACAATTATTTGATGCAAAATATAAAAATAACATTAATAATTTTAAGTGGCCTAGTGCACTAAATGAATATGATATAAATACAGTACAAGTTTTCACTAAACAACAAAGAATGAAAATGAATAGCTATTCCTCTCTTGTAGATAATTTAGTTAAAACAATTACAAAATCTAACCAAGAATTACTAAATTACTACTCTTTGGACGAAACTGTTGTTTTATATGAACCTAAAATTGAAAATAATTATTTACATAATGCTTTTACAACTAGAAATTCCACTAATTCCGAGTTATTGAGTATATATAGGCAAAGTATAAATGAAATATTAAGACTTGACAGCGATAATGTTACTATGGAAGACTATTCTTTCATGTTTTTATATAATAATATAGATACAGCAAGTGAAAGTTTGATGAATTTTTGTGACTCTATTTTAAATTTCAACCATAATGTGAACGAACGAAATGCAAATACATTTTTCTATTATTTTATAACAACATCAATGACTTTTGCTGTAATTTTGCTAATTATAATGTTAATATCAATTATTAATGTCTTACAAGTGAGATTTTCAATTAAAACAATTGAGAAATACATTCCAAAACATGTCAGTGGTAAAATATATCAAGACCTTAGTTCGAAATATAAAATGCAACACAATGCAAATAGTGTTACTTCCATTACTAAACCTCTTTTTGCAATACCACTTTTAACATTCGTAATCATATGTGTGGTTGTGCTTTGTGGGGCTATTATTAATAATGAAAGTGAAAGTAATTATTTAGCAGTAACAATATCTGCTGCTAATGTTAAGGATCCAATTTCAGCTATAATTCTTTCCCAAACCTTTGCCTTTCGTGTTGGAGAGATTTTTATTTCATCATACTCCCGCTTTAACAATAGTATTGACAGTCCACTTTTGATAACACCAACCCAATTCCTTAAATATAGAAATGAACTTTCAGATGTACATCAATACTTGGTTCGTCATTTCAATAGTTTTCGCTACGGGGATAGAAGTGGTTCTTCCCCTATTCTTGGTATATATCCAGAAATAGATGAATTATTTTATGGTATTCCTAATTGCACCTTCTCTGATACTATTAAATGTAAAGGTCTAAATGAATTCATGAGAGTTTTCTTAATGCACAACAAAGAACTCAATGAATTATTAAAGGTAAATAATTACAATGTTCAAGAACTCTTTGAACGTTACATGGAATTGTATCCCCTTTCAAACGCTATTTACAACAAAATATTTGATATTATAAATATTTGGATAAATAAGTCCAGTACTGAAACTCGTTTGGATGTAATTATTGGAGTTGGTGTTGGAGGTATTGTTTTGACCTTAATTATTTGGTATGGTTTATACTTATCTTATACTGCACATTGGGGACATATACGTCAATTGAGATTAATGGTAAACTATGTTCCAATTAGTACCATTGAAGCATGTGAAGAATTAGAAAATTTTGTTCTTTACAACCGTTTAAATAGCAGCAAGTCAAACAAAGTTTCTAGCACCAATGAAACCGAGGACTCAAAAGTAAAATCAATTTTA
>CADWAF010002530.1:0-19618 GCA_902984215.1 Willaertia magna | reverse complement strand
CATTGTTTTTCGACCAAACATGTTTAACATGTAAAAACTATTGAATTTAACAACAGTCTGACCCAAATGAGCCTTGGGGAAAGATTTATGAGTTAGTTGGAACATATATTGCTAAACACATTAACAAAAGATATAAATTAGAATTATCCCATAAATTCTTAATAGTGGACACTTCTGAACTAGGATTTTTTGAAACAATGTCTAGAATTGTAGATAATGGTACTTGTGACGTTTCTGTATCAGCCACAATTATTAACAGTGAAAGACAAGCAAAAGTAAGATTCGAATGTCCATTTTCAAGTAGTAGCCCCGGATTTTTGAGAACCTCACTAGACCCTCAATTAATAGTTAATAACATTCACGATTTAAACAACACTAAAATGAAGGTAGCAGTGTACTCTGATTTCTTCTACAATTTAGCAGTGAAATACGTTCCTGCCTCACAAATCATTGTAGTTGGTTCAGGTTACGCTGAAATCTATAGAATGGTACTCAAAAAGGAGATTCATGCTTTAATTGCTGATGCCTCAGATTTATTTAGGTGGGTAGAAGCAAATAGAGGGCAATGTGGAAGTACTTGTTCTTCTAGAGGGTTTGACGTGCCGTTTATGTATAGTACGTTTGTCACAAACAAATTTTATGTTGAAAGTAGTGGTGCAACTATAATCCTTAATTGCGTAATGCTGCTTTTGTTGTTTGCTGTTTCTCTTTTCTTTTAAACTAGAGTTGATGTTAAAATTAATGTAAAATATAACTATTCATTTGGATAGACGTAAAATAAAACACTAAGGTATTAAATTAACGATAAACAAGTAAAGGCACAACCATAAAAATACAAATATTACCCAAGGTTGTATTTTTTTAATTCAAACCAACCAAGGTCAAAATCAAAAAGAAATACCAAGCAATATTATGCATCAGCCGGGAGTCGAACCCGGGTCACCAGCTGTCTTTAGGGCTCTGGAAGGCTGGTATGATACCGTTACACTACTGATGCGTTGATATATTTCCCCAAACATTCTCTTAAATGTTATTCCATCGCGTTTTGATTTTGGTTTTTTCTGTAGGCACGTCTATCTAATTAAAATATCCAATACATTTGATAAAAACGATTGACTTGATTCAAAGAATTGAGTATACCCACATTGAGTACAAGTTATTGTTGTAAATCTTCTATTTTGTACATTAAATATTTTAGCCATTAAACTTCCACAACTTCTAACTTCACCCAAACGATAATGTTGCGAACCACATTTCTCACAAATAAATTTAAATTGTGGAGTTGTTGTTAATGTAACATCAGATTGTTGATTAGTTGTTGATTGTACTTGAAATAAATCGTTAGAAATTGGAATTAATTTATTATCCGTATGATTAGTGATGATTGAAGTCTTTGGAAGAGAAGGCATTGAAGTCAAGTGATTATTATTATCATTTATTATTGTTGTTGATAATACTTTACTACCGAAAGAAGAAGGCTGTGGTGGTGGCAATGATGAATGATTTGTTGTGTTGTTTTTCATATTTTTTCTTTAATTTTCAAGAAAAAAAATTTTAAAAATAAAAAAAATGAATAATGATTACAATAATGGAACGAACAATTCAACATTTTCGGAAAGTAGACAAAAAGAAGAAGAAAATATAAAGATGAGTGTCGATAATAGTGATGATGTTATGATTACTACAAATGATAATAATAATTTTATGAATAATAATAATTTATTTAAAAGAATTGGAATTATACAAGATGTACTTTTAACACATGCAGATAATTTAATTAAAGAAATAGATCATTCTTTACAAATAATTGAAAAATATGATAATAATTTAATACAGCTTATTCAAGTAAGTTTTTAAAATTTTATTTTATTTAATTTTATTAGAAAATGAAAGAAACAAACCAAAAAACAAATAATTTACTAAAAGAAGAAGAAGAATAAAAAATTTATTAAAAATTTAAATTTATTAAATTGTACATAAAAATAATAATATTTTAATGAATTTTAAATTTACATTTTTATTTACAAATATAAATTACAAATTAATTATTGTAACAATTTTTACAAAATTAATAATTATAAAATAACTACAATAACCAAATCATTATAAACAATTATTAAACAATATTAAATTTACAATTAATAAACAATATTAAATAACTAAATTAAATAACTAAATTATGGTGATAAATTACATTTAATTTTCCTCACATGTTCCTCTACCACTCCCTCACCAAATACAAATTTACGTAACTCTCTCTTCCCGCCACCAATACCACCGTTACCATGGTTTGTAAAACCATTCCCGCCATTATTATTATCTACAACTACAGTATCATACTTTGGAACAAATAACATCCCCGTTTCCACTACACCATTCATTCCAGTAGCAACCATTCCATAATTTAAACCATATCCAACCATTTGATTATTATTTTGGTTATTATTATTATAGATAAATGTATTATTTTGATCATCTAAAGTACACCAACGTATAATTAAGATTATACTTATAAATAGTAGATAAATAAATACAAATTTAAAAATTAATTTAAATAGATTGATGGTTGATTGTATAAATTGTTTTAAATTTTCTTGTCTTTGTATAAAATATTTATATTTATAGGTTAAATAGTTTTTAATGTTATTTGAGAGGAAATATTTATTTATTGGACAAGATTTTATATTATTGTAATCGCAAGTTAAAAGGGATGGTGGGATGTAGTTTTGTAAAGAATTTTGTAAAGTTGTTTGTTGTAAAGGTTTTGGTTTTTGATAAATAAATTGTAAAACAATTATACCAAAACTAAAATGATAGATAATTATCATAAATATAATTAATTTCTTTTTTGTAAAATTTTCATAAATAAAATTTAAAAAATTATATTCTTGATAAATTTCAATTAAAAAATTAAAAATTGATAAAAAAATTAAATAAAAAAATAAATAAATAAAATATAAATTTGTTTTACAAAAATTTAAAATATTAAAATTATCTGCCGTATTTATCATTTTATTTAATTTATTTGTTATTATACTTGTCATGTCTTCTTCTTCATTATTTTGTAATTTAAAAAAATTATTTAAAATTATAGTTTTTGTATTTTTAATTTTATTCGTTATTAAATTTAATTGAAATTTATCGTAAAGTAATGAAGCTAACTCATCTACCAATATAAAATTCATTTTTAATTGTAATATAATAATAATAAGGATAATAAGTTAGAGCGCAATGGGTATGAGAATAAAACAGTTGTATTATTGTTGTTGATTATTAATTAAGATTTGATAAGAAATAAAACTAACAAATTGTTTGTGTTTTGATGATCAAATCAACAGATAAATAGAAAGGAAGAAGAGTTAGAAGAATTAATTGTTGATTCTTTTTTTCAATTATTGCTAGTACTTGAATTGATTTAAATTGATTTAAGTCGATTAAAAGATTTTTTTTTTCGTTTTGTAAGTTTAAGAATAGATTTAGTGCACAAACAAGTTTGTTTGATCAAAATTTACAAAAGAATCTAAATTGGCACTGTCAATATTTAGTCAAATTTACGGAATTGCAAAAGTACAAAACTATTCTCATTTTGTATTAATTTAAAACTACAAGTGCATTTCGCCTTCAAGAAAATTACACTAGTGCGCATAAGATCAAATAAGAAGGTTTGTCATTACATTTTACTTTTCCATTTTATTGGTATACAATTAATACATTGAATTCTCTTATTTTAGTCTAGTACTCGTTCGCGTTGTATACCTATTGTTATAATTATTAAAAAATTATTAAAAAATGATTAAAATTATAAAAATTACTAAAAGAGTGAAATAATAATTTATTTTCTTCTTGGTGGTAATTTCATTAAAGGGAATTGTTTAAAATAATCTTCTAAAGAAACCTTAACAATTCCATCAGTATTATCCAAAAAGTAATTAATTCTTTCATTTAACTCTTCTTCAGTACAAATATTTGTTGTTTGTAAAGAATAATGATCTGAATGTTCATGAATTAAAACTAAATCTTTTGGTACAATAGTTCCTTCTGGAATTAATACTAAACCAACTTTTTTCTTATAATGAGCAAGAATGTGGCCTAAAGAATGTCCACCTGGTCTTAATGACATACCATTAGGGGTTGTGAAGATTTCACCTTCCATTGGATGGATTTTACCATCTTCTTGTAGAACGAAATCGAATGCTCTTTTACCGGCATCCATTTGTCTATAGTATTCTCTTAGTTTAACTTTTTTAAAGGTGTCAATACGGAAGAGATTGAGTGGGAAATGATTATAGCGAATGAGTTTGGACATTTTTTTTTTCTAAATTCATTATTTTTTTTTGTTCAAATGTTGATTGAATTTTGTAAAGTGAATTTGTTAAATTTTTAATTGTATTGTAAAATTATAGAGTTTTAATAATTTATTTAAATTGTTAAAATAGTTGTAACTGGACAACACTAAAACGAGTAAAAATTATTTCTTTACTGAGCTGACGCCAAAATAATTAGACATCAAACCTTTTTGAAAACTTGTGAAAAATCAATTTAAAAAAAATACGCACATTTTCAACAATAAATAACAACAATGATGAATAGCAGTAGTAACAGTATTGTCAATAACAACAAGATAGAGAAAATTGTACAATTTAAAATTAAAGATGAACATTCATCTTTTCATTTCTCTCACAAATTAAAACAACAAATTTTTAATTCAAAATATTTAGCTTATAAAAATTTAAATAATCAAGAAACAATTCAAAAAATTGAACAATTAATTAATCAATTAAATGATTTAATTGAATTAAATAATTCTAAATTATATCATTCATTATTTTATTATTTATTATTATCTGTTTTTATAACGTGTGGTTTGTCAATAGTAATTATCTTTCCATGTATTATATTTTTATATATTTATAGACAATTTAAAAAGGAAAGTGAAGTAAATGATTTATTATTACAATTTAATCAAATTATTGAAAATGAAAATCATTTAGATTTTTTTGTAAATAATGATTTGGAGTGGAAAATATTTTCAAATATAAATTTAATTGAAAGTTCTTCTTTTACTTTAGTTTTATACATGACAATCATTTTAGAAGAACATCATTCACAAGTCAATCTCAAGAAACATGTTTCCTTTAGTGATAGTGTTGGTTTACTGTCAAGTAGTGCCACAAGCCTTCACATGAATAGTAACAGTAGTCAACAAAGTCTTAGTGGTATTTATTACACAAATAATAATAAAGAACTAACAACAAGTGAAGAAGTGTAAATAGTAAATAAATTACAATAAAGTACATTTATTACATTTGATTGAAATTATTTATATTCAAACCTGGTGGAGGTTCAGCTCTATAACTTTGCATCATTAAAGCTTGTTGTGACTTAATCTTTTCTGGCATTTGAGTAATATATTGTTGAATTTGATAAACTTTAATAAATTTAAAACCTAAAGATTCTTGATATTGTAAAATTTCTCTAATAACTTCATATATAGATTCACGTTTTAACCAATTGATTAATTCAGCACCATTATGTTTAACATAATCATTTTGATTGTCTTCAATATATTGTAAAACTTGTAAATGAACATGAAGGTAAGGGATACATGGAGTTGTTGGAGATATGGTTTTTAAATATTCTTTATATCTCTTATTATTGTTATCTTCTCCCATCAATTCTTTTAAACTTGCTTCAGATTGTTTTGATTGTTGACCTAATTCATCTCTTGTTTGTTTTAATCTTTTAACTGCACCATTTTCAAAACCATTTAAAATTGCTTTTAAAGTATTAAAATTATTCATTTTCTTTAAATGTTCACAAATCTTAATTAACTTCTTATACATATGTTTTCTATCATATGTTTTATCTCCTCTGCATATAATACTTGCAACCCACATACTGATATCATTAAAATGTTTAGTTAATAAAATTACATTAGGTGCTCTGTTCTTTAATTTAGGTTTCTTCCATGCTTGATTTAATAATTCTTCTGATTTAATTGATTGATATATTTCATATTCAAATAGACATAATTGTCTTGCCATTTCCTCTTCATCTATATCAAAAATACTTAAATCAGCTGAAAATATTTTATTCCATGGCACTTTAGGTTCTGGCATTCTGACATCATCATTTTCTAATTTATTTTGTATACCCTTTAATCTCATCTTTGTAATTAATGAATTAACTGTTTTTCTTGACTTTTGCAATTTTGGATTTTGTTCTGTTTGTTCATCTAAAAAGGATGAAATCTTTTGTAACATATTATTAGTGAAATGATTAAAATGATTTTCAATCCAAATGGTTAATAAACGAATAACTGATACTTGAATAGCATCACGTGTTTCGGATGGGAATGATTTAGGTACTCTAAATCTTTGTAATAACTTAGATAATACTGTTTCAGGTGAGGTAATAGCCATATATGTATTTAAGAAGATGTAAATAAATTGATCTGAGCCATTTGCTGGTAAGGTTAATCTTTCAATAATTCTATTTAATGATCCTGCTTGGAAGTGTTCATATTTTGATACTGGATCAACTTCAACAATTTCATTTTGACGTTCAGGTTCTTTCCAGAAATTAGTATCATCATCTTTCTTTTTAGAAACAAATCCATCATTATCTATACCTAATTCACTCAATTGTTCATCAATATCTTTCATAAGTATTTGTTTATGTTTTTGTAATTGAGCTGCAGTTAATTTATCACAAACAACTGTATCCAATAGTTTCTCTGCTTTCTTAATTGCCTCTTTAGCTATGGAATGTAATAAACTTTGATCTACATCTATACCACTATAACGGAATCCACTTTCTTCTTCTAATACCTTCTTAGTTTTTTTCAATCCTTCAAATAGTAAATGTTGCATTATAATATTCATTACATGTTCTTCTTTTAAGTTCTTTCTTACTTCTTTCTTACCAGCATTAAAACTTTCTCCAAAACTAACAGTACGCCATAATGGATAAAGTCTTTCCGATAATTCTTGCATTACAGGATATTTACGTAATAATATACTACGCCATTTACTTCTATCATTTTCATCCAAGTTAACAATTGAACGAAGAGGTCCATTCATTGTTGATTCCTCTACATTTTCATCGTCCTCTTCTTCATTGGATTTAGAAGATGATTTTTGTTTTGGTTTTTCATCCTTCTTTTCTTTAGTTTGTTGGTCTACCGTTGACATTCTATTTTGAATATAACTAACAGGAGACAATAAAGTATTGCAAATTAAAGGCCTTGACTTTTCAACCTGCCAGTTGTCTTCATAAACATAACCTAATGTCTTTTGCATTAAACCAACAGAATTGTATGGTGCAGAAGGTGCTTCCTCTAGAACATCACTATCATCATGATTATTTTCCGATAGAGGAGTGTTATTATTTGCAGATAATCCAATTTTTACTGGTATACCCTTTCTATTAGGTAATAAATCTTCATCAAAAGGATCTTTAACTACACGAATGTGACGTACATGATTCGGAACGTAAGAAGTATTTAGTTTTTTACCTCTAACATTTACAGAACCTTTTCTAGATCTGTTAATTAAAGATTTCTTTCTATGACTACTTGAAGGTTTTCTATGTAATTGGTTGACATTTGCGTTATGATTATGAACGTCATCTAATGAATTTCTATATTTTAAAGCTTGTCTATATAAATTACAATTTGGAGGTAAAGGTAAATAACCAACAAATGGCTCAATTGTACTTTCTTCCAAATTTTCTTTTTCTGAGTTTTTCAATTCTTCTTCGTATGAAATATCATTAGAAATCATTTTAACATGTGTCTCAACAGTTAGGACTAAATCATGAGGTTGTAAAAATGTATAACGAAATTCTCCATCTTCATAAATTTCGTCGTGTTCGTCATGGATAGGGTGTTGTGCTTCACTGAAACTTATTCTTGATGATAAAACGTCATCAGTAGTTTCATCTCCACCATCCATTTGACTACTACTAGATTCATTCTCTTCAGTTGCCGTATGTGTCCTTTCATTATTTCTTTCTTCTTTTTCACTTATAGTTTCATCCACAGTTTTTGTGTTTCCTTGTTTTTGAACTGATGTTGCTAATGTCCCATTTACTACTGGACTAGGTGAAGTAGAGAGATCTTCCTCCTCAAAATTTTCGTCTTCTCCTTCTGATGACGATAAAGAAAATTCTGAATCTGAGTCTGTCATTTTTTTATAATGGATTTTCACACGTCAGTAGTCAAAACAAGATATTCGGCAAAATGTTTGGCATAAGGCAGTGAGGAAGTTATCCAAGAAGTTTATATTTCTTCAAAATCATAACTCTCTTCAGGGTAATCCCCAACCTTAATTTCGGTAGGTCTTGAAAAAGTGCCAAACCCCTGAGGACATAGAAAATATCTTTTACCCTTTACTGATCCATCGTTATTTCCAATTGGTTCATCTAATTGTACTCCAACCCAGTAACCTGTTGAGTGGGAAACCTTCCCCACAAACTTTACGGTTCCTCTGCTTTTAATTTCATTCTGTATTTCACATCTATCTCCTTTCTTTATTCCTTGTATTATTTCTGGATTGTTAAACATTTCTTCCTCTTTAGTTGGTTCCTTAGGCTTTACATAAGGATCAATATGTTTTTTTTTCCATTTTCTAAAGGTGTTGTCTCTTGCATCGTAATCTTCTTCACTCATTACGTATTTTTCAACTTGGCTTACATCTCCAAAATCTTGTTTGTTTGGATCTTTATCAATGACATGAATTCTCATTCTATCAGTTTGTATTCCGTAACTCAATAAAGTCATATTATCTTCTAAGGATTTAACTAAAGGTTTTGTATCTTCATCGTTTGCGAATAATTGCAAAGTCATATATTGAGGTTCGGTACCAACAATTGAATACAACTTTTGCTTCAATTGTTCAACTGTTAGGCTTTCTGAAAATTGTTTCTCTGTCTTCAAATCAAACAACGAATGAGTAATAACAAGCCAAACCATTATCTAAATCTTCTATTTTTTTTTGTAGTGAATTTCCGTTGGTTATCTGTTCCTTCAATTTTAAAGGAAAATTTACAAATAATTAGTTGAAAAAGACCACCAAATTAAAATAATTTAAGAAAAATACATTTTTTGTAAAGAAAGTTAACAACAAAGAAATTTATGTTTCCAATCAAAGATAAATTTAATTATTATTGTAAAGTTCATTAAGTATTTTTGCAGAATATCTTGGATTATCATAAATATAATAACCTAAATTACATGCGTCGTCACTACAATAAGTTACTGAGTTAAAAGAAAGCATATTCTTTTGTGCTTCAATATAATAATTATTTGAACGAATAAAGTAATCACATTTTTCTGAACTGACATTATTACATCTATTCTTTTTAACGTAATTATCATTATGTTTTGTTGCAATTAAGTGAACTGTAATATTTGAATTTGGAAGAGGTGTTGCGTAATAATTCTTTGGATTAATTGTAAAAGTATCCAACATATATTTTTGAGTAATCCATGTCTTTTCTGTTAAAAAGAACCAATTTTTTTCTTCTCTTAAACTTTCTGGCCAAGAATTACCAGATGGTACGAAAATAGGCATTAATCCCCAAGGAACTCCAAGACCATTAATAATTCTGAGAAGTGCTTGACGTCCCGCCATCTCTCTATTGTAAAAATTTTCATATTCTGGTTGTGTAAGATTTTTCAAATCTCTTTCTGAAATAAATTCAATATTATCTGGATAAACATCTAAGAATGTCAATGAATAAACCATTTCTGGATGCAGTAAAGCATATTTATAAATTATTTGTCCACCACCTCCCCATCTATTATGTATTACAATAAAATGTTACTGATGAAATAACAAAATAAAGTCAACTTACCCAACAAAGATGAACGGACCAGTTTCTCCAATAGATGTAATAAAATTGTGATAAAAAGAACTTTCATCATATTGGTCTGCATATAAATAATCACTATATCCCAAACCAGGTTTATCCCAAATACATGAACGACGGCCCAATTCCTTTAAAGCAATCTGAATTCCATAGTAATCTGCCATTCCATGACTGAAATCACCTTCTATCATAAATACAGGAATAGAATTATTTCTAGGTCCATCACATAGATAGTGAATGGATTGAGCTCTTCCTCCAGACAAAGGGACTTTCACGAAGTCTCCTCTTGGGGGAAATCTTACACGGTTTGCTAAAGTGACACCACCGTTAATTAATAGCGCCATAAAAATAAAAACTAGACATTTCAAAAAGGTATTAATAACTATGAATATGATGTAAGGTACTTTTACAGCTGTTTTAACTGATTGATTCAATGAGCTGTAACAGTCCCCTTGTCCTTCAATGTTTAGCTCTCTTTTTTGACGAACCAATTTAATGATAACAATTACAATGTTAAGAATGTTTGTTGTCAAAATTAGAAATGTCCAAGCTATTGCGTCTCTTCTCATTTCTCCAATAGCATAAACAATAAACAAAATAAAAGACTCCAAAGTGACAATTGTAAAGTAAACAGCATTTAAAATAAAACTAATATGTTTTGGGACATAATCTTTTGGTTTTAAAGAATAATAAACTGTTTGAATAGAAAAGAAAAATAACATGGAACACAACCAAACCCCTAAAAATTGATTTTGTAAAACAATTGGGCCTCTTAATTCTGTATAAACTCCATAAATTACCACTCCAAGAAATGAGGTCAATATATTTAATACTCCCCACACAAGAAATAGAATCCAGGAATACTTTAAAAACAGTTCAACTAATTGCGACTTATTCATAGTTTAAATTATGAAAATTTTTTCACACAGTGATTTCAATTTTTAATGTCAAAGAGTTTAAATTAGTTATTTTTTTAATTGGAAACACTGTTTTATAGACAATGTTATTATTGAGTCAACCGTCAATCTTTCTAATACCCACTTTCCAATTCCTTATGCTTCCAGTTTCAGGCATTTCTAACTGTTAATGTTACGGGAGGACAATGGTTCGTGTTGAGAAAAAGAAGGGAGATTCAAATGTGTTTCGAAGTTTACTCTTTCTATAATGCAAGTTCCCTTTTAATATTGTTTATATTTCCTTGCCATCAGATAAATGTTTAATTTTGTTGGGTTTATTTTGCAAGCTAGTGAATAAAAAAATCACGGAATGGAAGCACAATAGTAAAGATAAAAAAAAATGCAAGTTCTTACCTTCCGAAGATTATCTTCTCCATTTCTTCTTCTCTTAATTTTTATTTTATGCAGTTTCATAAACGCAATGGATAGTCAAGAGAAATTTGATGAAATTACATGTGAAAATTTAGGATTTAAATCAAGCGAATTAAATTGTGAAACATGTAAAGAATTTAAATTGTATATGAATGAAAAGGCAATTATTGATAATTGTAATAAATGTTGTCAACAATCTAATAATTTAACTGAAAATAATAATTTAAATAAAGATTTATTAAAAAAGAAAGAATTTAACAAAGGGTATTTAATATATTGTAATTGCAATATTAGAAGTTTCCCTGAAGTTGGAAATTTTATGAAATCTTATTTAAATAAATTTAATAATTTGAGTTTACGTGTAAGTTTTAAAATCTATTTTAATAATAATCATAAATTTATTGATTGAAATTATTAGCATCAAAATGGAGCAATGCCTTCTCTGTTAATGACACGTAAAGATGGTAGTGAAGAAGTACTTTCTATTAAGAATTGGAATATGAATGAAATTAGAGAATTCTTACAAGAGAAATTAGAAGAATAAAGTGGTGTATTTAATTATTTCCGTTTGGTTAAGAAAATTTTCAATGCAAAATGATACTGGTCAGGGTGGGATTTGAACCCACGAACCCATGCGGGATTAGATCTTAAGTCTAACGCGTTTGACCACTCCGCCACCTGACCTGTTCGAAAAATATGGGTTTGTTGGATGTATTTATACCTTTTTCTTGGCATAACATTAGAACATTGATGTTATCAATTATTAATGGTTATTAATTTAATGCTTGAGAATGCAAATAATATAGAAAATATTAAATTAAATACATTGACCAAATATTTTGCTATACTGAGGATAGTTAAATTTTAAAAAAATAATTATAAAATAATTTATTACAAAACACTGAAAACTCATATTTTATTATTGTTATAGATATTTTAAAAATGATTTAATGTTTTAATTTTTAAGTTATTGTAAATGAAAAAAAAATTATTATTAAATATAAGCAGTTATGTTAATTTATATATTTTAAAAAACCTATTAAAAAAAATAAAAAGAGAAAACAAAGGAAAAAAAAGAAAATTAAAATGAATATTTATTTTAATATTCATTTTTATATTACTAATTAATCTTTAAACTTTAAACTTTATTAATAGATTTTTTATAATTACTATTTGTAAAGATTTTTTATTTATTTATTTGTGATAATTTAAAGGTTAAAAAAAAATTTAATTTATTACTATACTAATATTTTTTAACTTTTTTTATTATATAGCAAAATATTTAGTTTTTTAATTAAAAAATAGTTATATCATTATGTGTTAAAATTTATTATTATTAAAAATGAATTTTATTTAATGTAAATACTAAATATAATTATAATAAATCTTTAAATATATTTTAATAAAAATTCAATTATAATTATTAATAAAACCTTAAATTAAATAATTTATTTAAAAAAGATTATTATTTAATAAAATTAAAAACAAAATTTTAAATTTTATAAATATATTAAACATAATTAAAAATAAAATTTTTAAAAATATAATCTAAAAAAACCTAAATTAAGAAATAAAGAGTTGTTATTGGTCTTTTATAAATTGTAAAGTTTGTGTTGTTTTTGATTGTTGGTTTTTTTATAATTTGTAGAATTTGATTGGCTTTAATGATTACAGTAATAATTTCTTACAAAACTATTGTTTTTTTCTTTTATTATTCTTCTTCTTTTTCACCTTAATTCCTCCAGTAAATCTATCAGCAGGCATCTCCACTTGAACTGTAGAAGAATGAGCCAATTTCTTCTTCATTTGTAACATTTCTTGTTGTTTCCTTTGTGCTTCCAACTTTTGTATTCTGCTATGATTAAATAAATCACCACTTTTAACAAATAGAGAAGGTGTTGCTAATTGAAGTAATAACCTATTCTGTCCATTCATATATCTATGTTTATGTTTCTCTAACAACTCTTTTAAAGGCTCACTAACCACCCCAACATCCTTCATCATCTCTTCCGAACCATCATCACCTCCACTACCCATCATCTTAGCCTTAGCCTTCAACTCGTACATCTCCGTAATCTTCCTTTCAATCTCATCCCTCTCCTTATCCCTCAATTCATAATCCTTATCTTCTTCAGGCTGTAAAAACCTTGGTCCAGTAACACTTCTACCCATAGCTATATCTATACTTGAGGGAATATAAAACCTTACAAATAATCTATATAAACATGAACTATAATTACTTTCAAAACAAGAATTTAAATAATCTTGTTTCTCTTCTACTTTACGTAAGTATGGTATAACAATTGTGAATAAATCAGAAAGTTTTTGTTCTAATTTTTCTGGTAAATTTGTTAATTTCATTTCTTTTGCTTTTTGTAATCTTAATTGAATTTGTTTTTTTATAAATTGTAAAATAAATGTGTCAACTGTTAAATTGTCAAATGTTTTATTTTTTGTGTTGTAAATAAAATCCTTTACATAATGTAAAATTTTTGAAAGATGAAATAATTTATTGCTGGAAAGAATTTCCTGAAAATATTCAATTGGTTTAATTTCTTCTTCTTCTTTTTTTTCTTCATGATTATTGTTATCAACGTTATTTATTGTAAAAGAGGCATTATTTTTATTATTTGGTGTTGTAGGAATAGTGTTAATATTATTAATTATTGTGAGAGAACTACTATTGTTATTTTGAGTTAATGTTTTTATAGAATTTTCTTGTTGTTGTTTTTTGGGAGAAGGAGTTTTATGAATATTGTTAACTATAACTATTTTTGTGACATTTTCATTTGTTATTTTCTGAATGGATCTTCTAGATTTTCTTCGTTTACGTTTAATAAAATCTTCTCCTTCTTCTATAGGTTGTTGTTGTAGTTCAGTATTATTATTAAATTGGTTATTTATTATTATCTTTTCTTCTTCATCCATATTATTATTTTCTGTAAAGTCTAATGTTTTTTCTATTGTTGTTGAAGAAGATTGTTGGTTTGTTGTTATTTCATCGTTATTCTTTACTGGAACTCTTTTTCTTCTTTTTCTAATTGGTGTTTGTTCTTCTAATATTTCTTCTTCTGCATTTGATGGTTCGTCTTGTTTTTTGAACATTTTTTCTTTCTTGAATTCATTAAACGATTGTAATTTCAAAAAGCTAACGGTATTTGGCGGGACACAGTGTTTTTTAACTTTAAATAAAAATTTTGCAATGTATTCATGATGAGCAAGAAACAAAATGTTGAGTTTGTTGTATTTCAACTTAATTTATTGTTTTTGTTCAAATTCTCTAACAACCTTCTTTATAATACCAATACATTCTCTTAATTGTTCTTCAGTCATAACTAATGGTGGGGCAAATCTAATAATGTTGTCATGTGTTTGTTTTGCAAGTAAACCACATTCCTTTAATCTACAACAAAGGTCATAAGAATTCTTTCCATGCATCTTATTGTGATTCATAACAAAAGCATTTAATAAACCTCTACCTCTAACCTTTTCAACAATACCACCAACTAATTCTTGACATTCAGCTCTGAAAATTTCACCTAGTCTATATGCATTTTCAGTTAACTTTTCTTCTTGTAAAACATCTAATGCAGCAATTGAGGTTGCACAACCAAGAGGATTACCACCATAAGTAGAACCATGAGTACCTGGAGTGAAAACATCCATAACAGCATTGTCAGCTAAAATACAAGAAACTGGGAAAACACCACCTGATAAAGCTTTACCTAAAACTAAAATATCTGGCTTTTCACCTTTTGTTTTATCTAAACTATATTCATAACATAATAATTTACCAGTACGACCTAAACCAGTTTGGATTTCATCACAAATAAATAAAACATTATGTTGTTTACAAAGTTTGTAACATTCTTGAATATATCCTTCATCTGGAACTCTAACACCAGCTTCACCTTGAATTGGTTCAATTAAAAATCCAGCAACATTTGGTCCGAACTTTTCTAACAATTCCTTTAAAGATTCAACACTATTATATTTAGCAACTAATACGCCTGGTAAGAATGGACCAAAACCATCTCTAGTTTCATCACTATCACTGAAACTAATAACACCTAAGGTTCTACCATGGAAGTTACCTGAACAAGCAATAATAATAGCTTCATTGTTTGGAATACCCTTCTTTTCATAACCCCACTTTCTTGCTGCCTTTAATGCAGTTTCAACTGCTTCTGCACCTGTATTCATTGGTAAAACTTTATCAAAACCAAATAAGTCTGTCACATACTTAGCCCATCTACCAAATACATTATTGTAAAATGCACGACTAGATAAGGTTACATTCTTGGCTTGTTCAACTAAAGCAGCAATAATCTTTGGATGACAATGTCCTTGGTTTACTGCACTGTAAGCTGAAAGGAAATCATAATATCTTTTATTTTCTGGATCATAAACATATACTCCTTCGGCTCTTTCAAAAACTACTTTCAATGGATGATAGCTATCGGAAGTTTATTAGTTATCAAATTACGGAATAGATAAATACTTACTTATGAGCAGAGTAATCATTCTCTAACTTAATTACATCTTCACTTGAAAGTTTTTCTAAGCAACACTTATTAACGTTAAAATTTCTTTGTTGTTGTTTTAAAAAGGTAGCTGCAGCATTGAATTTATTGAAACGGGTGACTGAACGTCTAAGCATTATTTTTATTCAAAATTGATAGAATTTTTAATTTTTTTAAAGAATTTTATTTCTTTGTCCGGTCACTTTAGAAATTTCCGAAATAATCTCGTGTTAAAATGGAGAGAAGTGACTAATTGTTTGAGGTTGTTTTCGATTTGAGGGTTTTAATTCATTGAATTTTCTAGGTTTTGAGCTTCTTGTGAATGTGACATTTAATTTACAATGGAAATTGGTTTGTGAATTTCTTTTTGTAATGTTTTATTCGCATATTATATTTTGGGAGTGTGAATTATTCCTTTCTCTATTGTTTCTTCTTTGTAATTGTTGTATACAAGGGTGTGAATCCATATTTACAATAAAATAAAATAGTTAAATTTTATTTTAATTATTTAACCAATTGTAGAATGATAACAATTGACTGTAATTATTGATATAAATCATCTCTATCAAAAATTGTTGGATCTAATAACCTTTGTTTAATTTCCGAATTGTTATTTACATAAAGCGCTAATTTCATTAACTCTCTTTGTGTATTTAAACTACCCAATTGATGATAATCATCTACACTTATTCTATTTTGAACATATCTTTTCTTTGGGGCATAATCTATAGATGACACATTTGAATTACATAAAATACATTTTAGATTTTTATCTTGTTCTAATTTTTCACTTAAATAAGATTCATAACATTCTTGACAAATTGCTAAATGTCTACACGGATTAAATAGAATATTTACAGTTTCATCAAAACATATACAACATTTATGTGAGGCAATAACAGTTGACATGTCTAACTCTTCATCTCTTAATGGATTTTCATCTTCTTCCAATCCATTAATTTTCTCACTATTAATCCTTAATTCATTACTGTTCATATTAACACTATCATTATTAGGTAATAATTTTGAAATTGTATCTAAAAATTCTAATACTTTTTTCTTTATATATTTTAATTGAATATAATTATACCTTTCAGTCAACTGCGTTTGTGAATAGTCTAACAACTGAAAATCATTGACATGAATTAAATTTACAGATTCCCTCGCGCCTTGAATGTAACCGTTTTGATAAATTAATTTACTCATTAAAAAATTCTTATAATTAAAGTACAATCGTTTGATAACGATACAGAAGAGATAGATGGTGAAGGCTTTAGGGTTGGTAGTAACAAAGCCTTTATGGATACAGTATAGGATGAAGAAACCATCTCCTTCTATTAATATTATTCCATAGAAGACTATTCTAGAAAGAAGAAAACCTAGAAAATGTAAAACTTCCGGTACTGATTCTTTTAAGAAAAGAGGAATGATTGGATGAATTAAAACTAGATAGCCATAATAACTAAAATGTTCCCAATAATCATGATTTAAATGTGTTGAATTATTATTATAAGATGAATAAGAAGAAGTAGGAAGGTAAGAATTGTAAAGAACAACAGCACTACTAGTGTTATTATTAATTATTTGAATAGTACTATTAGACATTAGGTGATTATTTAATTGACGATCTTTTTTTTTAAATTGACGTCTTTTTTAAATAGTTTTTTCTTTGTCACTACTTCTTAATGTTTTCCTTTTTCATGTATTTTCCTTTCTTAATGTTAATCACCTTAGTGAATGATGTACATTGACTGTTCCTTGCCTTTAATAATCTTGTTAAATTTAACACTTAATGATTTAAAGATGTAGGATTGAAATGTGCTATATCACTAAATGTCTAAAGCAGTGTATTCGATAATGTAATAATCGTGCTTGGCAGAACCTAGAGCTACTACTTCATCAGGGCAAGTGATTATTTAAAGGTTTCTTGTGAAAGAAATTAGTTACACCTTGTTGAACAGCTGATATTGGTCAACCCACCTATTAAGACAACTTCAAAAATATTTTTAACTTTAACGTAAGCCTTACAACATTTTTTTTAGTGAGCTACATAATTTATAAGAATTTAATTGGTTACAATGGAATTTATTTAACTAATTGCAAATCTAAAAAAGTGTTGTTTAACATTTGACATTCCACTAGCTTTGGAAAACCCATTTCTTCGTGTACCACTTTCCCTTCCTCATCTTCTTTTTCAATTAAAAAAGCTTCCCTTGTAATCCCCCTCAATCCAACCAGAGAAATTCTTCTTAAAGATTCTCTGTTGTTATTTAACAAAGAAAATAGAGCATTATTATCTAATACTTTCATTCCATTAATTTGAATATCTTCTAATTGATTTAAATAATTTAATTCTTTACACCTCATTTCCCTTCCCATAAACATTTCATTTGCTTGAACGTCAATCAACTCTGGATTTCCACCATCAATCACTAACTTCTTAATCCTCAACAATGTATTTAATGCACAACTAATCCCAGTAGATTGTTTATTAACCACTAATTTCTCTAAATTTGATTTCACTGTAATTACTCCAAGTTTTTTAATTAATAATTCCCAATCTATTGCCTTCCCATTAAGTACTGTAATTTTTCTTGTAAAATCTAAATTCTTTTTTAATTTTACTAATAAAGTTGGTGCAATAGTTAAATATTCAATTCTTTTATATTCCATTTCTAAATTTCTGTTGGCAGCTTTTAAATATAAATGTTTAATATTTTTAATTTCAAAAATATATAATCTTGGGCATTGTAAAGTTAAATTGTTTACAAAACAATCTGAATTATCATCACTCCTATTATTAAATCTATCATAAACACCAGACATATCATTAACCCTTAATGAATATACCCTTTCTTGTAATAAACTACCTAAACGTAATGTTTTTAATTTATCAGAATGAATAGTATAAAAATCTCCTCTATTTTGTATAGTTTCTCTTTCCACACCATTTAACGCTACTGATTTAATGTTCTTTCCAATAATTTCTATTTTAAAGTTTTCTTTGTATAAATTAAAGTCAATATTAACTTCTTCTAAGGTATTTGATTTAATAATTGTTGCAATGTGGTTAGAAGGTAGATAGTTAGATAAGTTTAATACTTTTAGTGTTTCATTCATATTAAAAAGTTGTAAAGAATTTAATTGGTTGTTATTATCGTTTTTAATTAAATGAAATTGTAAAGTTAATACTCGCAATTCTTTTAATAAACTATCTTTATCACTATTAAATAAATTAAATATCTTTAATTTACCATTTTTATCTTCCTCTTTATTTAATAGAGGTGGTGATTGATTATTATTTTCAATTAATTTTAAAGTAAGTTCTTTAATTGTCCTTCCATTCCCTCTTTCAATAAATTGATAAAAAGCTTCTGTAAAATCTAAGGGCACTAAACAACTCAATTGTTTAATATGGAATTGAAATTGTTTATTGTTAAATATATCTGGCCAACAATTTAAGGTTAATTTATTGATATGGATATCTGTTGCTTTTTGTAATAAGGTATTTTGTAAGTTATTGTTGTTGTTAGTTTTTATTGGACAAAAAAAATTAGAATGTTCCTCTCCATTAATGGTAATATCATTTAATTTAAGAAAGTTACAATTATATTTTACAATTGGATTTACCATAAATGTGTTTAAAATATTTTCTAATTGATTATAATCTTTTAGTTTACTTAAATTAAATGATTTCATATTTTTAAATTGTTTATAATAACGACTATATTTTTCCCATTGTTCCTGATTGATAAATACAACTCTATTAATTGGTAACATGAAATAAACTCTATTAAATATTTTTGATACTTGACGTACTATTTTTCTTTCTCTTGTGTCAAGAAATAATAGCATCTCATAAATTAACTCTATCATTATATTACCAGTGTATTA
>CADWAF010002525.1:0-12706 GCA_902984215.1 Willaertia magna | reverse complement strand
AATACTCTTCTTACATTATTTTTAACATCATCTCTTTGTTGAATGCCTTTAATGATAGATTGAATATTTGTGATGGATGACAATTGAACATCTTTCTTTCTTCTAATAAACTCTCCCAAACAAGCAGATTGCAATGAAATAAGTAATTGTTTGGATTTTTCAAATTCGTTGTTTTGAATAAATCTTCTAATTGCACTTTGTAAATTCAAATTTCTTTGTTTTTCCAACAAGAATAATTTACTACTTTGATATTGTAAAATAACAGATTGAATTATATAAAATGACTCATTTTCAAATCTATTTCTCTTTGATTGAATATATCCCTTGGATAAACTTTGAAGAACTTCAATTCTTTCTTTATCAATTTTCATTTGTTGTTTATTCAAAAATCCTTTCACCAATGCCATAAATATTAACTCTTTTTTGAATTGATTTCTTGATTTGTGACCAACAATAACAGCTTGTTGTTGGATTATACAATTGATCAAATTATCTTTTTTCTTGTTATTTAAATATGATCTTTCTAATGTCTCCAAAATAACCACTCTATTTAAATCTTTTACAACATTATGTCTTGTTGAATAACTCATGTATAATGATTGAATATTATTGATTGCTTCCAAATATAATCTCTTCTTTCTTTGATTATTATATTCTCTTATTAACGCCTCAATTAACAATATTCTATTGATTTGATTCACAGTTTCTTTTCTTTCTTTATACCCTCTGTAAATTGATTGGAGTAATGTGATATTTGTGATATTTTGGTTTTTGTTTAAAACTTCCAATCTTCCCCTGCAAACACTTTGAATTGAAGCAATATCCTTTTTGTCATCATTAAATTGTAATTTACAAATATATCTTTTCACAACAGATTGCAAAGTAATTAATTGATTTCTTTCAACGAATAACACTTGTCTCTCTTTCTTTCCTTTTGTCAAAGATTGTATTCTTAAGGCAAAATCATTTTGTTCTTTGATGTGAAGTTGTATATAACTTCCACTGAAGAATGATTGTATTATAATGACTTTGTCAATTTCTTTTTGAGTTTCAAATCTTACATAGTTTCCAATCAAATTACTTTGGATATACTTTAATCTATTCATAGATAATTCATAATTCTTTGTGGTCAAATATCTAAGTATCAAGCTTCCTACAAGTAAGAGTTGATCATTTGATGTTTTAAATACCTTATACTCAATATATTGTCTTAATAGGCTTTGTAAAATAATTAATCTGTTGATTTCAGAGTCAAAAATTAAAGTTTGATTTTTTCCTTTTATACATGCCTGTGTTTGTTCTATTTTCTTGATCGAGTTGTCATAATTATTTTTGGTAATAAACCTTCTTATCAATGATTGCATGAAAATAATATTTTGAATGTCATTATTTACTTTATATCTTTCATTCATGGATTTAGATAATGCTCCAATATATAAAGATAACACTTTTTGTTTTTTCGTATTGCTTTGAAGCACATAAGTTCTAGATACAGCTCGGAGTAATAGTAATCTCTCAATTTCAGTTAGGGTTATTGTTTCAATTAAATGTCTTCTAATTTGTGATTGTAAAGTTAAAATAGATGACTTTTCTTCGGTATATTTGAGTAAAGTAAAATGATTTCTGCATAACGCCTGTAATATTGTACCACATTGTCTGAGGTCTGTGAGTTTCTTATAAACTCTTTTCTTTCTAATTAAACTTTGTAACAATATTATTCTTTGTTTTTCATCCTTTTTAATTTGTCTTTCCGTAAGTCCTCTATGACATGCTTGGATAAGAATAGAAGTTTCTGTTAATATTTGACGTCTATTGCTTGATTCAATTTCTTTTTCTATCACCAAATCTTTTCTTGCCAATGATCCCCTTAATGTTGCTTGGCAAACTTTAACCATATCTATGAGTACTCTATTGTTATCATTTGTTTTGTAACCCGAGTATAATGCTTGTATTGTTGTTACTGCATCTACACTTTGTTTATAGGCTTTATGAGTTACAAATCTTCTAACTATAGCATTACATAGAAATAGTCTGTTTAGATCAGAGTTCACTTTTTGTTTGATTTGTAAGTGTCTGAATATTGATTGAAGTAATTCAAGTTTATGTATTGTTGTTTGTTTGTTCTTTAAAGTTAGGTGCTTTTTTGCAATAGTCTGTAACAAAATAAGATTAAACATTTGTTTCTCCTTTTTGTCCTTATTTAGTTTCATACGGATATTGGATTGTAAAAGTAAAATTGAAAGATATTCATTCTTTAAAGCAGTTTTCACTAAATAATTCCTAACCAAGGATTGTAATGTAAAAATTTTATCTACATTATTTCTCAAATGTTGAATATTCATAAATCTCTTTGACACTCTTTGGAAGGTTATTATATCCTTGGTATCATTATTCATTTCCTTATTTCTTAAATAACTCTTAATTATAGATTGACAATAAATAACATTATTTGTATCACTAGTATTTCTATCTCTAGAAGTTATTCCTTTTATAATTGATTGAAGAAGAATAACTTTATCTTTCTCAGTATTATATTTTCTTTGCTCTATTGAGGATTTCCAAGTAAATTGAAGTGTTTGTAAATTTGAAAGTTGGTTACGATAATCTTTACAGAAAATAAATCTTCTCATTATTGCTTGTAAGTGTATACCATCGTTTATAACTTGGTGTAAATTATTTTGTTGATAATACGCACGTATTAATGATTGAAGTAAAATCAAAAGCTCTTTTTGTATTTTGATATTCAATGACAATAGTTTTTGTTTTGAACAAGCTTTTATCATATCTATTTTTTCCAATTGTTCCTCTAAATCTTTTCTTGTATAATATCCTCTAATGATTGATTGTAAAGAAATGGCAATATCTAACTCGTTGGAGGTTTCCTTACGATAATCTTTCATAATTAATCTCTTTCTTATACACGATTGCATTATGCTTATTCTATCTAAATCTTTAACGACATTAACTCTTGAAATGTGACCTCTCAAAGCAGTTTCAATCATATTAATTCTTTTATAATTTTTGATTAGCTCCTTTCTACAGCCGTTTCCCATAATTAATGCTTGTAGCGTGTTTGCCCTCTTTAAATCTTTGTTAACATTAGTTCTCAAAGTGCTACCTTTCAAAACACTCTCTAGTGTTATAATTTGAGAAATACATTTTAAGTAGTTGTTTCTCGCTAGTTTTCCTTTTTCTATTGCTTGCAACACTCCAATAAATATAAAGCAGTTCAATTTTTCTTTATTTACATTTCTTGACTCTGCTATTGTTTTAATTATTTCACATAAATTTTGTTGATTTTTAAGATATTTTCTATCTGTAGAAGACAACATTAGGGATTGTAATGTTATAATATCATTTAATTGTTGTCTCAATTCTTCTCTAGAAGAAATTCCTTTGTATTGTGCATTTTGTAACATAACAAAATGTTTAAATGATTTAACTTTTTGTCTTTCAATAAATGATCTACTCATAGATTGAAGTAAAAGTAAATCATTTCTTTCTTTGCAAAAGCATGATCTTTTTGCATTGGATTGAATTATAGCTTTTAAACAATTGTTTAATTCATTTATCTCTACATTTTTAGAGATAATTTCATTACTTGTCTTATTAACTAATTTTCTTCTTGCCATAGATTGTAATAAAATAATTCTATTTACATTTAATTGTAACTGTTTTCTCTCATTAAATCCAACCATGGCTGTTTGTAACGTATTAACATCTCGCTTTTTTGATTTAAGAATAAATCTTTCAATTTCAGCTATCATAAACGAAGATAAAGTACTTGTTCTCTTTTTAGTTAAACTTGCTTTTAACAAAGCTTGTATCAATTGAAGATCCAAAATTTCATTTTGAATTCTTTGTTTAGCATTAAAAGATTTAATTAAAGTTTGTAATAGAGGTATATCCTCAAGTTCTTGTTGAAATTCTCTTCTTTTCTCAATAGCTAAATTCAAATTTCTTAAAATATTTTGTAATTGAGATATCCTTTCCTTTTCATTTTCAAGCGCTTTCTTACAAAGTTGGCTTTTTATCAATGATTGTACAATTGAATAATTTTCAAGATCATTCACAGAATTGTCTACTTCTTTTTGTTGTTGAATTTCATCAACTTTTTCTATGTTGGTTAATTCATTAAGTGTTTCTGTTGGTAAAATTATTTCATCAAGTGATAGGTCAACAACAGCAATAACTTCTTCTTCTATTTGTTCATCAAATTCTATCATGTTCTTAGTTTTAATTTCTCTATTCTCCATCACTTCTTTTTCAATAATAGGAACAAGAACGCTTGAAGCTTCTATCTTTCCCATCTTTTTTACAGGTTTAATAGGTTTTACTATAATTTCATCTTCTTCCTTTGGTTCATTCTTTTCTTCTACTTCTGTGCGTTCTTTATATTCTTCAGGAGTTTCAACTTCGCGCATTCTCAATAAATGAGCTTCATCATTATCTTCTTCTTCTTCTAATACGAAAAAGTCTGAAGGAACTGGGGAATTTAAAGTACCTTCATATTTAAATAATTTCTTAATAGGTTTTAATTTAGAAATAACTTTTTTATGAAAATCGCTATTAATTAAACTAGATCCTTCATTATTATCTTCCAATAAATTATTTTCATCATCTTCTTCATTAAATTCTTCTTTATTATTAAATATTTCAGCCTCCAATTCATCGTCATCTATATCACCAAGGCTGCTATGATTAGATTTTCTTGGAGTTAAAGAGTTGGTTGAAATATTTTTTGTAGAAATTTCCTCTACTTGTTCTTCTTGTTGTTGTTCTGTATTTGAAAGTAATTGTTGTTTATGATCTTCTTTTAAATCTTCTTCTTCTTCATTATTATTATGGATATCATTATTGTCATCTTCTTGTTTAAATTTCTTTTTATTTGTTGTAATTGATGGAGAAGATGCATCATTGTCACGTTTTTTAAATCTTTTATAAATTTTATAGAATAATACGATAAATACTGAAAATAGAATTATTATTAACATTGCTCCTCCAACACTTCCTAGTAGTATATATATTATTTCATTAATTTCCATATCATATATGAATTCAATTTAATAGTTAATTTTTTTTGAAGAAATAAACTATTCAATAATAATGCAGTTTCTTGCTTAACGAAAGGATAACAATTTTTTTCAATTTTTTTTTGGTTGTTGAATGCTGACAGGTGCGATTTGGCATCAATTAGGAACATAAATTTCAAACTAGAAATTCAAACCCTTTAAATGTTCCTAAGTAATTGTTGTACAATGAACGAAACATAGACGTTCCAAGTACATATTGTTACACAAAGACTAGTTTTATTATTTAATTTTATTTACATAATCGAATTATTTTACATTATTAATTATTAACAATAAATTGTTTTGTTAATAAATTGGTTTTTTCCTACTTAGTGGTTTCTTCTACTTAGTAAGACAATTAATTTTTATATACACCAATGCCCACGTAAATACTTCCTTGTTTCACTCCTTGCAAGTCTAAATGAAAGTATTGTATCTCATTAAAATGTGGAAATTGTTCTTTAGTTAAATATAATACATTTCCTCCCATAAAATCATCAACTCCAAGGAAATCTTTATCCATAACTTTAAATACAACTTCAATACCAGTTAATTCTTGTTTTACATTAAAAGTAAATTCTTCATTCCAAATAGGATTTAAAGTTCTTTTAGCTACATCAGTTGATATTTGTTCAAATCCTTTAACAAATATATTAATATATGGATCTGCTACACCATTCTTATCGTTAACTAAATCTTCAGCCTTTTGTGTTGTTTATATTTTGTTTTAAATGAAAGGACAAAATTATTGGCGCCAAAATTATTTTTTGTATTTCACCAAGGACAATGGTTAAATAAAAAAAATTTAAAAAAAAAACTTACTCTAAGTATTTTTATCCTAATTTTATCGTTTGGTTTGAAAGAAATATATTCTGCAATCTTTGTGGTTGGTAAACTTGATTTTGTTCTTGCTAATGCATCACTCTCAGAATTATTGGCTACCATCATGATTATTGTATTATTGTTAATTAATGATATAGATATTTGGTGTTTGATGTTTTGACAATTTTTTATTGTTTTTTTAATTTTGCGATTGTTGTTCTTGTAGAACTTTTAATCATGTCAAAAAGTGAAAAGTAAATGCAGATGGAATATTTAGGGGACGCAAGCGCCAATTTCAGAAATTCATTTCTTTGAATTTTGCTTGTCAAACAGTACCATTAATAAGCAACCAAGGTCACAAGCAGCTTCATTGATCCTTACAAAGAGACATTCGAGATTCTAATTACTAAAAAACAATTTAATTTTTGTTATCCTGACAAACATGTGCGTAAGGCGTGTTATTTATTTTATACACGCTGTAAAGTTAAGGCAGCAACGTACAATTTATTTTCAATCCTCTCTTCTTTTTTGTTTTGAGCAATAAGGTGGTATTACAAATAATGATTTGTTAGGTATGGTTAATTCCATTGATTTTAAAGTTAAAATTTCTGAACCAGGTTGACCTTTGTTATTGAAAACTACGTTTGCAGCAATATATTTTGTAACATATCCATTTTTGGTGTTTGTATGAACTATAAATGTAGTATCTTTGTTAAAAACTGGTTTTGTATTAAGTTGACCAATCCATTCAGCTTGTAATTCATTAAATGAATTTTTGTAATTATTATTGAGATTGACATCATATTGTAAACCAACAAAAGAAACATTTTGAAAATAATTTTGAACAATTGGAAAATCAAATATCCATAAATAACAAGTTTGATTATTTCTATAAAAATTATAAATTATATTATCTTTTACAATTTGTTCAAAATTATCCAATGCTGAAATATTATAATACATCATATCTCCAAGTTTTGACCATCGCATGAGTCCGGTGACAGGACTGTTGTTATTGTTGGAATCTGGAAAAATTAGTGTGTAATCCCATTGTGAATCAAAGCATTCCGGATATTGAGGTCTAGAAATATTGAAATTATTCTTTTGTTGTGGCTCAACCAAACCAACAATAATAATAATTGTGAAAATTACAACAAATAAAGTCCAGTATTTAAACATTTTTTTTTACAACTTTCAAAATGTCAAGGTTCAGCTCACTAAAATTGCACCCCATAAATTCTTAATAAAAATATAATTTTAATAAACGCAACAATTATAATTTACAATTTCTTTCACATTTCATATCATTTTCACTACCATCACAACCACTAGAAGTACAATCAATCACCATCTTTCCAATCTTTTCACCAGTAAATAACTTTAAAAATCCTTTTGGAATATTTTCAAAACCATATTCCTTCGTTTCAACCACCTTAATCTTTCCTTCTTTAATCCACTTCACTAAATTACTATTTGCTTCACTTAAACGATTCATATAACTTGAAACTAAAAATCCTTTACCCATTAATTCCCTTACAACAAAAACTGAATTTAAACGAGGACCTTTTTTAAATATATCTTATATTTCAGTTATAATAAACAGTAATTATACCTTACATACTTTTTTCATAACTTTAATCTTTTTTAACATAAATCTTTTTTAATCTTTTTTTAAAAAAGATTCTTTATATAAAGATTAAAGTTATGCCTGAATTTTAGAAACAGTTTTGAAAAAGTTGTAACAATTTTGTCGCCAACAAACAAAAAAATTTATCTATTTTATTATTAAATCCCCAGGGGGATAAATTACAATTAATTATTGTGAACTTCTTTAAATTTTTTATGGTATTCTTCCCAGAGTAGTTTATGAGCTTTACCTGTGAGGAGAGTTGTTACTGCTTGGATATTACCCCATTCTTTCATAATACTGGGGTTTTTCTTTAGCCAGGGTATATCTCTCTTAGAAAGAGTTCCTTTAATATTAACAAAAATGTTGTCATTTCTAATACCATTTGAGTTTAGTGTGAATATGGGATTAATCCAGTCATCTCTTGGATTTTTACACTTGCCCACTTTCTATTAATTAAATTGTTCTGACATTCCAGTATTAAGTGATTTAGATTACATGTTACTTTACATTTGTCACATATAAATTCTTTAAACGGGATAACATGACAATTATTGATATTTCTCCAGACTGCAATTTGTTCTTGTGGGGATTTGATATTAGTTTTTAAAAATCTTAGGGTTCCTTTCCACCATATATCTTTGCTTATAGGTTTTGTTTCTTGAAAGAATCGAAAAATATTGGATTTAAGATCAAATAATATGGTTTTCTTTTCTTTGAAAATAAGGTTTGCCTCTGTGAAAATTCTGCTTAAGTCAAATAATTTCGTTTTATGAAGGGCCTCTCTCGCTGCTGCGTCAGCTTCATTGTTTCCTTGGTTATTGGAATGGCCTTTAACCTTATGAAGGGTTATTTTAAGTTGAAAATCTTTTATGAGTTTTTTATATTCTATTTGGAAAGGTTTAAAGATATCGTTATAATGATTATTAGTAAGGACTTGTAGGGCGATTTGGCTGTCTGTGTATATTTTTGCTTCTGCTTTGGAAGGTAACAATTTAATAACATAGATAATACTTTTTAATTCAGTAATGTTGTGGGAGTAGGCTTTGTTAATTTTAACTGAGTATTTGGATGTTCCCTTTTTTGACTTAATGATAATGCCCATACCTGTATGGTTAAAAGTTTTGCTATCATCAGTGTAAATTTCAAATTTCTTACATCTTCCATGTTTGAGGCTTAGATTAAATTCAATTTCCTTAGAGGTGAATAGACTAACATTGAGGTCATCTAACAGTGTAACGAATTTTTCATAAATATTTAGTGATTTGTATTTGTTCTTTCTTCTTTTTTTTGATGCTTTAATTATGGCCTTTTTAAGGAGGTTAGATAATAGTGAATTGTTAGAATTAACTTTTTTAATGATAGTGTTAATGAGTTGGCTGTTTGAAATAGCATCCATCTTTTTGATATTTAATCCTTTTTTATCAATAGGGTTATAGAAAATCTTTGATTTTGTTTGTTTATCCAATTTAAGGATTCTTTTCAAATTATTTCTGATTTCTAGGTCTATTTTATTCAAGAATTTTGGTTTAATACAATTGGTTCTACTTAAATGGATAAAATTAGAAAATGTTTTACAACTTAATAAAATATTCAAATTTTTGAGATAATGTTTTCTAGAATAGTTATATTATCAATATTTAGTTGGATTAGATTTGTATTTTTTTTTATAAAGAACGATTTACTAGGGTCTATTTTTAATTTAATTTGTTGGAGCCATTGATTAATCTGATTTAATTTAGATTAAAACATCTTATCAGGCGTTCCAATTAATGTGAGGTCATCAGCAAAATTCAGTAGGCCTATTTCGTTTGCTTTTAGATTGGATTTAATCAGTAAGTTCCATTGTTCTATTGCTTTATTAATGATAAGTTGGGTTATCATATCATATATTAATGGAGCTAAAGGACATTCTAATTAATATGTTTAAATGTTTAAGTCTTGAGTTTTTTTGTAATTATATTAAAAAGGATTTTATATTCAGTGGGCATTATTGTAATTAGTCGTAAATCTTTTAAGGATGTTACAATATCCTTTTTAGAAATTAATTTTATCCAACCTTTTTTGAGTTCATCATCAATATCACCCCTTCGAATAAAATCATTAAGTTTATTCTTAAAAATATTGAGCTGGTTATCATTTAAAAGTTTAAATTGTGTTATTGGCAATATATCTATGCTAAGTGTGTTTGATTTCATATTATTTATAGCTTCTTTTATATCTTCAAGTTTAATTTTCATTGGCTTTGGTCCTTTATTAATTGTTGATTTAGGAATAATGAAATTAATAGTACTAAAGCTATCTTTTGTAAATTTTTCCTTAAAGAATTTAACAATATTATCTTTACTAATTGATTTAAGAATTTTATTTCAGTTACATAAATTTCTATTAAGTAAATTGTCAAATTTAAACATTAGTTTTTCTTTGGGATTGTTAATTAAGTTTGTGATTTTCAGTTTATAATCAAGGTTAATTGTTTTGACTATTTCTTTTCTAATTTTAAAAAGTTCTATTCTTTCTCTATTGTTTCCTGGATTGAGGTTTTCTTTAATAATTTTGATTTTTTTGTCAATCCTAAATAAATCTTTGTAATTTTTGTTGTTATTAAAGTTTCTATATTGTGAAGAGTTTTCCTTTATATTTTTAAGAATTTGCTCTTTAATTTCGTTCTAAGAAGAGGTAATCATTGTATCATTTAATAGCTTATCTTTTGTTATTGTCATTCTTTAACTTGTTTTAAAGTCAAGTTTAACTGTTACTCCTATTGGTTTGTGATTGTTAATTGTGATGGAATTAATATTAATTTAATAATTTTAAAGTGAGAAGAGAAAACAATGTGGTCAATCTTGGTTTTAATAATGTTATTATTTTGTTGTTTAATATATGAAAAGTTACTGTAATTAAGTGTGCTTAAATTGAATCTTCTAATTAGATTAATCTACTTTTGGGTTCTTAGGTTGTTGTTATTAAGATTTAAAATTTCACAGTTTAAGTTTCTTATAAGAATAACTAGTTTACTACTTATTTTTGTTAGTAGAATGTTAATTTTATTAATTAGTTCGTCCTCTAGTTTTTTAGGATACCTTTGGGTATAATTATAAATATTTATAATATGAACTAATCTATTTTTAATTATCAATCTAAGATATTAGAGTCTTTTAGGGATTATTATGAAGTTGATAGAAGATTTTCAATTTCTATTATTATACTTTATAATTATCGCTGTTTTATCATATGTATTATTGTAATTAACGTAAGTTTGTTTGCAAAATAATTTAGATGCATTATAAACTAAGTTTCTTTTATTTTGAGAATTAAAGTAATATTCAAAAAGACAAACAAAGTCAAGATTATAATAATCAATAGTTTACATAATTTCTTTTTCTTTCTTATACTTATTAGAAGTATCTATTAAATTATTGACATTATAATAGCAAAGATTTAGAAAAATCATCTTCTAGAATTATTATCCAATTTTAGGAAAATAATTTTTAACTGTTTCTTAATTTCTTTTATGTCCTTATATATTAATTCAATTTTTTTGTCTTGGTTATTAAGACAAGTTTCAATACTATTAAAATTAGCTATTTGGTTATTTGAATTAAGTGTTTGTAAGGTTTTAAGTATAAAGAATTTTTCTTATCTATTTCTATAGTACTCTCTTACTAATGTGAACTCTTTGAATACAGTTCTTGCACCATCTAAAGAACTCTTAAGTAGGTAACCTTGTAAACTAACAATTTTATCAACTTCATTAATATCATTACAGGTATATTCTATATTATAGTAGTAATTATTTTCGTTAAACCAACTTTTTGCTTGATTAATTTCTAAGTTTCTTTAGATTAGATTAGTTTAAGTTATTTGAAATATTTTCTTTACTGCATTAATGCAGTCGTCTTCATTAAATGATTTTGGTAATTGTAATCTAATTTTATTGATTTCTTCTGTTGCTAGTTGAGATAATGTCTTAAAATTTTCAAATCTAGCGTTCAATAACTTTTAGTGCACCCTTAAGTCATTAGTTGTACTTTTAATGTTGTATATTTTTTTTCATTGTTAAATAAAATATTGACACTTTTGATTGACTTTTAGTTTGGATGGACTTTAATAATTCTTTTTAGAGGTTCAACTAAATTGCTTTCGTTTTTAGCAATATAGATTACATTAGCAAACGTAGACTTGTAATTCATGTTAGCTGCAATATATAGGCAAGGTGCATTTTGAATGTTGTTTTTGGAGTTTAATTTTTTCTTAATATTATTTAATTCTAATTCGTTTTTGGTAAAAATTTGCAAGACGTGTTTCTTTTTTAAAGGGTTATAAGTTTTTGTATATTTACAGCCCATTAGGAGGACTGCAATATATTTGGCTATTTCACTACTTTCCATAGGTTCAATTGAGTAAATATTAAAGCTTAATGAATAATCAGTTACTTTCTTTTGTTCTTATTCTTTTTGACTATTGAACTTTCTTTTATTGTTGGATTAGTTGTGATTGTCATTAACGTTATTGTTCATCATACTGATTTTTGAGTTGTTTTGTTTGTTGTCTAATATGGAGTATCTCAGTATTTTAGGTTTGTTTTGAAGACGATAGTCAGTGCTTGTAGAGGGGTTTTTTTGATTAAATTTATTGTTATACTTCCCATTAGGTGAGTTATTCTGTGGTTGACAAAACATGGGATGGTTATGGTGTTTCTAGGTTAGTTTGTTTTGATTGGTGTTGTTTAGTTCCAAATTTTCATTACAATTATTGCTGCCTGAGTTGACTAAAATTAATTCCTTAGAAGTTTCAGAACTTTGGTTGATTGTTGCTCCTAAAGGTTTTTTGGGTTGGCTTTTATTGTTTTGGTGCTTTCTTCTGAGTAGTTTATTGAGTTCTAGTGACTTCGAGTTAGATTTATTGACGAGGTTTGAGTTTTGATGGTTATTATTACTTTGAGGGCAACGAAAACCATTAATTAAGTCTTTATTTTGTGTTTCTTGGTATTGAAGTAATGCTTCCTTGTTATCGAGCAGTTGTTTATTAATTATTTTAACATAGTTCTTTAACTCTTCTATGCTGTTTTCTAATTCCCTTATCTGGTTTTCCTTCTGTCTAAGCTTCGATTCCCAAAATTTATGCGACTGTTGTTTTTTCATTTTTTCGAAGCTCGAACAAACAAAAAAATGTCTTGTCTCAC
>CADWAF010002503.1:0-14733 GCA_902984215.1 Willaertia magna | reverse complement strand
ATTATCTAAATTATTAATACCTGCAAGAGTAAGGGAATTGAAGGTATTTTGATCTGGTAAATCATTCTTAAACATTTCAATATTTAATATAAACTTTTTAGAATCACTATTGTAGGATGTTGTAATTGTTGGTTTTGGTGCACCAAATGTATTTGATTTCCATCCAGTTTGACACGTTTCTGTTGAAGAACCACTGCAAGTATTTGGACCAATGCAATTACCATTTCCTACACAGTTATTTACTGCCTCACATGAATATTGAGAGCATTGAGCATTTCCTTTCCAACCACTGTTGCAAGTACAAGTATTTGAACTGGTACAGACACCATTACTGTTACAATTGTTTAAACCACGGCAAGGTGATGATATTAATTTAAGATAATTACCAGTAGTAACAAGTATTTCACCATCTGGTTTTACAGCAACACCAGTAGGATAGAATAATTGAGCAGTTATTGCTAAAGTATTATCACCATTATATCCATCAGTTCCTTGTGTTCCTGTTCCAGCAATTGTAATTATTGTTCCATCATTTAATATTTTACGAATTCTATGGTTATTGGTATCAGTAAAAAGTATTTCATTAATTGAATTAACCGCTACTACAAAAGGATAGTTTAATTGAGCAGTTGTTGCTAAAATATTGTCACCATTATATCCTGCAGTTCCAGTACCAGCTACTGTTATAATTGTTCCATTTGTTAATATTTTACGAATTCTATGGCTACCCGAATCAGCAATGTAAATTTCACCAATTGAATTAACTGCAACTCCTAAAGGATTACCCAAATCAGCAGTTGTTGCTAAGATATTATCACCATTATATCCATCAGTTCCTGTTCCAGCAATTGTAATTATTGTTCCATTTGTTAATACTTTACGAATTCTCATGTTTAATGTGTCTACAATCAAAATTTCACCAGTAAGAGGATCTAGTGCAACGTCATAAGGATAGAATAATTGAGCAGTTGTTGCTAAAATATTATCACCACTATATCCTGGTTTTCCAGTACCAGCTACTGTTGTAATTGTTCCATTTGTTAATATTTTACGAATTCTACAGTTACCGTTATCAGCAATATAAATTTCACCTTTATGATTTACTGCAACGCTAGTAGGACTAGCTAAATGAGCAGTTATTGCTAAGATATTATCACCATTATATGCATAAGTTCCTGTTCCAGCAATTGTAATTATTGTTCCATCATTTAATATTTTACGAATTCTATTATTACTACGGTCAGCAATATAAATTTCACCATTTGGGGCAACTGCAATTCCCGAAGGACTAGCTAATGGCACTGTGGATGCCAACAAACCTTCACCACAAAAAACAGTAGAACCTGTTCCAGCTACTGTTGTAATCTTTCCATCTGCTAATATTTTACGAATTCTATTATTATTAGTGTCAGCAATATAAATCTCACCATTTTTTGTCAACACATCGGAGGCACTTCTCAGTTGAGCAGTTGTTGCTAAAATATTGTCACCATTGTATCTTCCATTTCCACCAGTTCCTACAATTGTTGTAATCTTTCCATTTGTTAATATTTTACGAATTCTATGACTACCCGAATCAACAATGTAAATTTCACCGCTACTAAGATCTAATTTTACGCTTGTTGGAAAGTATAATTGAGCAGTTGTGGCTAAAATATTATCACCATTATATCCTTGTGTTCCTGTTCCAGCAATTGTAATAATCTTGCCATCTGTTAATATTTTACGGATTCTATGATTATAAGTATCGGCAATATAAACTTCACCATTTGGAGTAACAGCAATTCCTAAAGTAGGAGTATTTAATTGAGCAGTTGTAGCTAAAATATTATCACCATTGTATCCTGCAGTTCCAGTACCAGCTACTGTTGTAATCTTTCCATTTGTTAATATTTTTCGAATTCTTTGGTTACCGGGGTCAGCAATATAAACTTCACCAATTGAATTAACTGCAATTCCTAAAGGATTACCCAAATCAGCAGTTGTTGCTAAGATATTATCACCATTATATCCGTAAGTTCCTGTTCCAGCAATTGTAATTATTGTTCCATTTGTTAATACTTTACGAATTCTATTGTTATTTGTATCTGCAATATAAACTTCACCATTCGAATCAACTGCAACGGCTGAAGGACTATCCAATAGAGCTCTTGTAGCTAAAATATTATCATTATTGAAACCAGGTACACCTACTCCTGCAAATGTAATAATTGTTCCGTTATTAAATAATTTACGAATTCTGTTATTAGTTGTGTCAGCAATTAAAATTCTATCATCCGTTGTGGCCATTCCCTGTGGATAATTAAGTCCCGCCAATTGAGCTTGTTCACCATCACACACACCTGAACCAGAAATTGTAGTAATTGTAGCGTCACTAATAGAGGATACTTGTTGAGCCTGTGTAGTAGACAACCAAATAATTGCTGTAAGCAACACTGTGAAATATATAAAGTATTTCATTTTTTTTGTTCGGTAGGTAGCTACATTGTTGTACCTTTGTATTTATTGGTTATTTCTGCTTCACCAAAAAGATACGATAAATGACCGTGAAGTATTAATTGAGTGGATATTTCAACTTTCACTTCACCAAAAAGATACAAAAGATACGAGGGCTTTTTTTTTTGATATTTGATTGCTTCATTGTGAAAATCTAAAATCAAAATAGACCAGAATAAAGTGCAGCTTTACTTTTTTTATAATGTGTTAAAGTTGTTGCTGTAGAAGAGAATTTTTTTCCCTGAAAAATGCAGTAAAAAATATTCTGGAAAAATATTCCCTAGGGTCAATAAGAACTTTAGGGAAATATTTTTGTGCTAGTGAAAATTTTATTTAATTATTATTTAAAAGTACATAACCAAAACATTTCTAACAATGTAACCAACCACTTTTTCAACTTGCTTTGTAATCAATCTGTTTTTTACAACTAACCACTACCACAAAACTAAATCCCTCCAAAACTTTTACATAATAACGTTGAAAAACAAAGTTGGTAGCGAAAAATTACCCAGTAAAAATTTCCCCCTTCTTAAAAATGAGGCTAGCGAAAAAAAATTTGCGCCTCGGGGGGAAAAAAATTCCCTACTACATTGCTTTTAGAAACATGTTGAAAAATGATTTATTCACGTGATTTACGATTATTTAAATTATTTAATTTGAAATTATGTATCAATATTTAAAATTAAATGTATACATTTTTTAATAGAGCAAATCTATTTTTTATAAATATTCATTACACCAAAAAGACTGTATTTACTAATTTATTAATATTAACAATCAGTTTAGGATTTCAAGATTATAAAAATAAGTCAAAAATAAATTCTAGAATTTTAAATTCTATGAAATAAATAATTGATCAAGAAAAAATAGTATTAATATTAAAAAAATTATTAATATTAATATGAAATAAAAATGAATAGTTTTATTAAAATGCAAATTATTTATTTCTTATCTTCTTGGATCTATTATTTTAAATTATTAATTTTTTTGTCTTTTTTAATAATTTTTTCTTCACTTTCATCAGTAATTTCATTAATAAATTATTTAAACTGTTTTTTAGTATACTTTTTTTTTATTTTCTCTTTCTTTACTTCTTCACTCCTAATACAGTACATATTATATTGCTATGAATAAGAATATTTAATATTTAAAAAAGTGTCTTCTAATGATATATAAGATTTAATTTTGTTATTTTTTTTTTTATTAGTTATACTTAATTTTTTTTTTGATTACTTAATGTTTATTTAAGTAAAAAATTTTTAATGTAATTAATTAAAAGAATAACTTGTAGCTGAATTAATAATTGAATTATAAATTTTTAAATAATTTAATAAAAACTTTAATCAATTTTTTTTTTTAATTTAATTGAATTTTTAATTAATTTAATTAATTTACTTTTTCTACTACACTTTAAAATATTAATATACTTACAATTATAAAAGTAAGTTCTATTAATAGTAAAATTAAAAAACTTTAAATTATTATTTAATTTAATTTTTAAATTATTTTTAATCTTTACTTTAATAAAAGTTTTTTAATAATATATTTTAATTTTTTTAATTATATTATTATCTTTTATTTTAAAAAGAAAAATAAGTATTTTTTTTATAAAAAAATCAATAAAACAAATACAATGTTTAAACTTTTTAATAGTAAAAAAAATAAAATAATTAAGAAAATATAAAGAAAATAAATTATTTAAAATAATAACAACCTAAAATGTTTATATTTGAACTTTAGATGAAAATATTTTATTTTTTTAATAAAACTTGTATCTTTTAATAAATGTTTTAATATTTTTAGTTTTTTTAATGAAGTAAATTTTTTTTTATAATTAATAATATTTTATCTTTAACTTTAATATAATTTTTACTATGAAGTTTTATTAATAATTATAACATTTCTTTTTCATTTAAAATTTTTAATTTTTTTTACTTTTTTGATTTTAAAATAAATATTATTTTAAAGACTAAGTAATTTTTTAATTTTATTTTCATTTTCTTTAATTCAAAGTAAAAAATTTCTTCTATAATAAAATCTTTATTAATAAAAAGTTTTTTATTTTTAAATTTTAATTTTTTTATATTTAAAACATGTCTATCATTATTAATAAAAGGTAATATCATTTTTTTTATTTAATTTTTAAATTTTATTTTATTTAAATATGAAAAACTAATAAAATCTTGTTTTATACTATCTAAAAAATGATAGTAAAATAAAAATGAAAAAACAAAAAAAATTTTTTTTATCAAAAAATCTCAAAAACTATATAAATTTATAGAGTTTTTTAAATTAAAGAGTATAAATTTATACTTTAGTTACAAACTAAATGGTTTATTTGCTTTATGAATTTTTTTATTTATTGTAGTAAATTTAAGTTTATTACAATAAATTTAAGTCTATACACATTTTTAAAAATTTAAAAACTGTATATTTTTTTTATAATTTATACTTTTTTTAATTTCTTTTTAAGATTTAGAAATAATAGTAATAATTTTAAACAAAAAAGAACTCAATTTAAATTAACAATAATTACAAATACTTTACGAACAAAATCGAGCAAAAAAAGATTAAATAAATATTGTAAATACTCTATTTGAATATAAAATAATTTTTTTAAAAGAATATTTTGTATAGAAGTAACAATTTTTTAAAAAGTATAAATTATATAGTAAATAGTAAATTTTGCAAATTTTTGTAAAAAAATTTTTATTCCTTAAAAAAACTATAGAACTGCTAAGATTTTCTAATAAAAAATTATATTCAAATACAAAAGATTATATTCAAACATTATGTTTAAAACTAAAATATAATAATAAAAAATAAACATAAAAGTTTAAAATACTTTTTAAATTCATAATTAAGCCTTATGAAATGAAAATTTTTTAAATTTTAAAAAAAATATTAAATTTTAATTATTTTAATTTTTCATCATCATCTAATGATAAAACAATATTAATTCTATTTTAAGTAACCAATTCATAACAAAATAATAAAAAACAAAAAACCAGTCTTATTACTACTACTACTCCTATAAAAAAAACTAAAAAATTAATATCATTAATATTATTAAATGCCTATGCTTATTATAAAAAAGATTGAAAAACTATTATGAATGATCTTAATATAAAAAATTTAAATAAACAATTAAAACAATTAAAAAATCACGTTTCTCATAAAAAAAGAAAAAAAATGAAAAATTAAATTTGAAAAAAGGAAATGAAGAAAAAAATAAAATTTTAAATAATATTACAAAAAATGTACCTAATGGTATTAATAATTATAAAAAAGTTACAGAAAATTATATTGTAAGTTTAAAAAAAGAAATTGATGAAATTGATAAAAATAATAAAAATAATAAAAATTTAAATATACCACCATTAACAACATTAAAACAAATTTTACACAATTTCGACAAATAACAAATTTTAAAAAATACAATTAATTCTTCAAATGCTTCAAATTATATAAAAATATTAAATAATATGACAGAAAAGTAAAAAATTAGAATTGTAAAGATTAAATAAAAAAAATAATTACATTTAATAATATTAAAGAACAACAACTAATAATAATATTAATAATGATAAAACAAAAAAAAATATAAACAAAAATTAGAAGAGAAAATTAGAAAAAAACATTAACAACATTAATTTGAATAACAATAAACATTTAATAATATATTAATAATAAAAATATTAAAATTTCATCAAATAATAATGTTTCAAATAAATTTAAATTTATCACAATCAAATAACCAACAGTCATCATTAA
The DNA here is from genome assembly GCA_902984215.1 of Willaertia magna. Lineage (NCBI taxonomy): Eukaryota > Heterolobosea > Eutetramitea > Acrasida > Naegleriidae > Willaertia > Willaertia magna. Next base: position 8,463 of record CADWAF010002503.1, on the reverse strand, counting down.
ATAACAATGAAATAAAAAATAATAACTAATAATAATATACAATTTACAATAACTTCAACAACAACAATAACAAATACTATTACAATATAATAAAGATTATTATAATGATTATAAAAATTTAAAAAATTAATGCCTTTAGTACAAATAAAGGTTTAAGAAGAAGAAAAATCAAATTTAAATGTATTACTTATTTTTATAATGATTTATATTTATTTTAGAATAAAAATCTACAAAAATTTATCAATATTCTTCATATTACAAAAGAAGAATTCAATTTTATTTTAAAAGCTCTACATTAAATGGATTTTTATTAAAATTCAATTTTATTTATGTTTCTTCTAAATAAATTATTATTAAGTTTACATTTTTTTATTCAATATATTAGAGAAAATAATTTAATATGTTTATTTAATATGTTTAATTATTATATTACTAAAATACTTATATTTAAAATTTAAAATTTATATTTAATAATTAATTATTTAAATATATCTAATAAATATATATAAATTTAAAATATAATTATTATTAATTAAATGTATATAAAGATTATATTAAATTTTTGATATTAAAATTAAAAAAAATTATTATAAATTTTAAGCAATTATTTATTTTATTTTATATTTTATTTTTTTAAATATTTATATTTATTTTATATAAAAAAATTGTTAAAAATAGTTTTTAATAAAATTAAAATAAAAAATAAAATTAATTATTAAAAATAAAATTAATAAATACTATTTATTATTTTGATTTAAATAATATTTAAATATTTGCTTAGAGTATAAAGGGATTTATTTATTTTTATTTAATAACTCAAAGTGGTTTAAATATTTATTAATAATATTATAAATGTTTAAGACTAATAATTAGTAAAATAAATATAAAAAATATGGAGAGAAAATAATTGAAAATAAAATTAATCCTATATCTGATTTAGAAGCACAGAAAATATTAAATAAAGAAATTACAATGGAAGAAAATATTCATTATGTAAAGGAATATAAAAGAAATGAAAAATGGGTCGAAGTTCCAAAACCTGAAGATATTAATGATTTAATGTTGAAATTCCATAAGGAAAATGGCCACAAAGGAAAACACGCATTGTATAAGATTTGTAAAGAAAAATATTGGTTGAAAAATTTCCCAGCAAAGCTGGAAAAAAAAAATTAAAAAAAAATTTTCCCAAAAAATAATGAAAAAATTTTTCTCCGCTACAATAAGCAATATATAGAAGGTTATATTTACAACAATTAAATTATGGAAATGCTTTTTTAGATATTAATTTTAAACAAAAAAGAACTCAATTTAAATTAACAATAATTACAAGTACTTTACAGATAAAATTAAGCAAAAAAGATTAAACAAATATTGTAGATACTCTATTTGAATAAAAAATAATTTCTTTAAACAATAATAAAAAAAGTATAAATTTATACACTTTTTGAAACAATTTTAATTTTTAATTTTTTTTAAAAGAATGTTTTATATAAAAGTAACATTTTTTTAAAAAGTATAAATTATATAATTAATAGTATAATTTATACAGATTTTGCAAATTTCTGTAAAAAAATCTTTGTTTTTTTTTAAAAAAAACTATGAAACTGCTAAGATACCATTACATCTAAAATTTTTTAATATTCAATTAAAAATATATAATATTTTTTTTTAATACTTTTAATTGAAATAATATAAAAATTACTTAAAAACGTAGTAGATTTTTTGTAATAAAAAAATAATTATTACTAATTTCTTTTCATCTACTATAGTCTCTCACTTAAATTACTTGTTTCTACTTATTTTATAAAAAATAAATAGTTAATTTTTAAACTTAAATCTTCTTGATTTTTTTTTAAAATTTTTCAATAAACCAAATTTAAACAAAGAATAATATATATAAATTCTATATTTTTTGTTGTACAGTTAAAGTGTTATTTATTTATAATTTATTTTTTTAATTTATATTCAATACCAAACCAACAAACTAACACTATAGATGCAATAGTTAATAATGTTGATAATAATATTAATATTAATAAAATAACTATTTAATCCTTCTATTAACAAATAATAATACAACTATTAATTTATTTTCTTCACAAAAAATTAATCAATCAGAATTTTAATTATATAAATTTAAACAAATAAATTATTTGGGACATTGTTTTTTAAAATTAAATTTTTTTAATTAAAGACATTACATTTTTGAGTGGGAACTATTAAAAATAAAGTATTATTTTGATTTTCGATTTTCAATAAAAATATAAAAAAAAATCCTATTAATTCTTTTTCAATATCATTTTATTCAACATAAATTAACATCTACCACTTTAAAATCTATTAAAGTGATTCTGTATATTTTTTAATTAAATTTAGAAAAATTATAATAAAACAAAATAAATTCATAAATAAATATAATGAAATTTTATTATAATAATACAAAAAAATAAAATTTTTTGTATCGGTTGTTTTATTATAATTTTTTGGAATTATTATAAAGAAAAATAATAGTAGGGATGAAAATGTTTTTATAATGAATTATTTAAATGGTTTGGTTAATGGTATGTTGTTAAAAAATAGTTTTAATAAAATTTTTAGGATTCTAATTATATAAATTTTTATTAAAATAAATAAAAACCTTATAGATTCTGTATTTTTATTTAATATGAATATAGATTTTTGGTGATTTATAAATTTTAATTTTTAAAAATTTTAAAAATACAACAAAAATCTCAAAAAATGAGATATCATTTAATATTAATATTAAATAATTTCATATAAATATCAAAATTTTTCATTTTTTCTTTAAAAATCGCACTTTTTTTACAATAAATAAAAAAAATAACAAATCGTAAAAAATATAGACTTTTTTAATTTTATTAATTAATATTATTTTTATTTATATTAAATAATTGAAATCCTAAGAAATTGTAAAGAAATTAATGAAAAATTATTTAAAATTTCAGTTGTTTAATTTTTATGATTATAAAAGTTTATTAGTTAGTATAAAATGAAATTTTATTAGTTTTTTATAATTTAAATAAAAAAAAATTTAAAAATTAATAATAAAAAACAAACTAAAAAATAAATTTAATAAATTTTTAAAATATTGAATAAATTTATATAGTTTTTAATGGATTTAATTTAAATTTTTTAAAAAATAGATTCTAAATAAATATTTTAAAGTCATTACTTTTTTATTAAATAATTAATAATGTTTAAAAATTTTTTTAATATAATATTATTTGAACTACAAAGATTTTTAATTTTTTAAATAAATAATATTTGTTTTTTTTTAATTAAAAATAAATCAATTATAAATTTTTGTCTTTTTATTTATTTCTTTTTATATAAATTAGCAGGAATGTCTATTATGGATGTGAAGGATGGTAGTTGTTTGTTTGTTGTTATTAATTTATTTTGTTATTGTTTAATGATAATGGGTTATTATTAATTGTTGTTTAATAATGATTATGTTATTATTGTGAAAAATAGTTATAATAAAAAGAAATTATTAACATTATTGTTTATTCTATTTTATTTTTATTTTTATCAATGTTTTTTTATTGATTTATTGATTTATTTATATTTTTTATTTAAAAAAAACATGGTTTCTTTAAAATTTTAATAGTTTCCAAAATTTGTTTTTTTAAATAAAATAAATATTTTACTAATTTTTAATTTAATGTATTTAGATTTTAATAATATTAATAAATTTATAAACAAATTTAATTTTATTTAAATTAAATATTCAGTATAAGTAAGTTTAATATTTATTTTTATTTATAAATTAAGTAATAATTATAATAATTATATATATTTTAAATATAAGTAATTTTTATTTTTATTTTTAAATTAACCACTAATTATTTTTATATCTATTTTTTAAAAATAAAAAGTATATATTCTATTTTAATATTATTATTAACTTAGATTTCATTATTAATAAAATTTTTATTAAGTATCTATTTATTAAATAAAAAGATATATAAAAATTTTTAATATATTAAGTACTTGAAAAAATATTTTTTAAATATTAAAGTTTAAAAATATTTTTTTAAATATTTTTAATAATCTATTAAAACCTAACTAGATTAAGATAAAATTATTTTTAATTATTAATATTTATAAATCTATTAAATTAATTTTATATTTATTTTCATCTAATTTCAGTTAAATTAAAATTTTAAATAATATTATTAAATATAACAAAAACAAAAAAATACTTTTTTTTAAAATGAATATTAATTTATTTAAAAAAATTTGTAAAATATGTTTTTTTAAAATATTTTTCTTTCATCAATATAAAATTATATTATTTAATTATAAAAACAGTATAAATTTATATTTTTTTAAAATAAAATTATATAAATTTATACTGTTTTTATTAAATTAAATTATATAAATTATATTGTTTTTACAATTAAATAATATAAATTTATATTAATTAAAAGAAAATATTTTAAAAAAATTTACAATATAATTTATACTAATTTTATAAAAATTCTATAAATACTTTTATTTTTTTTCTTAAAAAAACTATGAAACTATTATATACATTTTTTTATTTATAATATTATTTCTTAAGATTCCAAGATTGTAAAAAATTTTATTTAAAAAAAAAATTTATAAATTTATAAATTTTTATTTTTTAAAAATGAAGTATTTTTAAGAAAATTTAATATTAATATTAAAAAATATTCAATATCGATATTAAATAAAAATAATTAGTTTTATTAATATATATATAAATTATTTCTTTTTTTTTCTTAAAAATATTACTTTTTTTAATTAAAAAAGTTTTAAATTTTAAATTATTAAATTTATGACTTTTTAAAATATTTTTTGATTTATTTTTATTATCTTTAATTGTTTTGTTGACAAATTATTTAAATTGTTTTTTAATATACTTTTTTTTTTACTTTTTTTTAAAACTAATACTAATTTTTATACATAAATTAATAATAAGATATTATAATAAAGTAAAATTATAAATTAAATAAATTATTATGTCTGTAAACTTTTAATATTTATTAACTTTAATGTCAATATTGTGTTTTTTAATGAAATTAGGAAAAAAAAATAAATTATAATTTAAAAATATATTAAAAAAATTATTTTTTACTTTTATTATTAAAATATGATTATTATATATTTTGTTTTGATATTAATATTAAATTTTTGTTTGATATAAATATTAATTTAAAAATTAATATAAATATTAAAACTTACATTTAAAATAAATGAAATATCTTTATTTTTATAAAAAATTTTATTTTCTTTTTTTAAATATTTTTAAAAATTTATTGATTTAATATTATTTTTTTAAATATTAATTACTTAGAATCTTAAATATTTAATTTTAATGAGAAATATTTTAAAATATTATTTATATAAATCATATATGCAATATTGTTATATATTGTAGTATAATTATTTTTAAATTTATTATTATTATCATTATAAAAATATCAATTATAATTTTTGTTATATTTTATATTGAATTTAAAAATAAAAATTAAAATATTTTTTTATTTTTTTATATTTTTTTTTAAAGTATTAAAAAAATTAAATTTATTAAAATTTTTATAAAAAAGATGTACAAGTTGTATTAAAGTTATTAAAAGTATTATATAAATTGTTAATTAATAGTTATAAATATTTAAGTAATAACTTTATATTATAATTTTTATTAAAAATACTATAAAAAAAATCATATATTTTATATCAATAACCTATTAATTACATTTATTTCAACTTTTAAAAACTTTTATAAATTTATTATTTTAATTTTTAATCAAGTATATATTAAAATTAAATAATATTAAACAAAAATGTCTCAAATAAAATAAATATTATATTAATATTTAAATTAATTAAAAAACTTGAACTTAAAATGATTTTTTATATATTAAATATTTTATTAATAAAGTTTTTTAAGTAATTAATATTTAAATTTGATTTTATTTAAATATTATAAAATTTATTCATTATTTTTAATTAAAAATTATATTAAAAGTATTAAAAAAATATAAATTTAGTTATATTAAAAATTTTAAAAAAAAGTATAAATTAATATTTATATTTATTTTTTTGTGCTTTATTTTTATAAAGTTTTTTTAAAAAGTAAAATAAAAATTGTTTTTATGTTATGATTAAAAGTAAATAATAAAAGATTTTTTAAAATAAATAAATATAAATATTAACAATTATTATAATTATTAATTTAATATATTTAAATTTTTTAGATATTAATAGATTTGTAGAGAATTTTATTTTATTTAATAATTAGTTATTATTTTATACATATTTTTTAAAATAAAATACATATATTCTATTTTAATATTTTTTAAATGTACATAAATTATGATAAGTTTTTATTTTTTATTAAAAAACAGTATAAATTTATTTTATTTTTTATTTTTTAGTTTATTTAATGTATTTATTATTTTAAGTATAAAAAATATAAAATTTATTTAAATTTACAATTATAAAAACATCAAAAAAGCCAAGATTTCAATAAAATTTATTATATTAATAATTATAACATCGATTTTACATAAAATAAATATTATAAATTTAATCAAAATATTTTATTAATCATTTTTAATTTCTAATTTTTTAAACTTTAAAAAGATAAATTTTATGTTATTAATAATTTATGGTATATTTTTAAGATGGTTTGTTTATGTATATAAAAAATGTTTAATTGTATATTAAAATTAGTTAAGATTGTTTTTTTTTAATAAAAAAAATTTTTAAAAAAAAATAAATTTTTAAATAAATATATGAAAAAATGAAGAAAAATATTTTTTAAATATTAGTTTATTTAATTTTATATATTTAATTTCTTGTTTTAAAGATATTACAGTTTGTTCTAAAGGTATTATAGATTATTTTAAAGTGTATAATTACTTTGTTTTATTATATTTTGTAAATTTTCAACTTTATTATTTAATTTATTAACCATTTTTATTAAGATTTCAATATTTTGACTATTAATTAAATTATTGTTATTTAATTGGATGTTGTTATTTGGTTGGATATTATTATTGGATATTGTTTTGTTGAATGTTGTTTTGTTGGATGTTGTTTTGTTGGATGTTGTTTTGTTGAGTGTTGTTGAGTGTTGTTGAGTGTTGTTGGGTGTTGTTGAGTGTTGTTGGGTAGTGTTGTTGGGTTAATTAGTTATTGATTGAAAAATAAATTTATTAAATTTGTTAATAGAATTTTTTTTTATCTGTTTATATTATGTTTTTTAAAAATTTAAAAAAATGATGAGAAAAAAAATAATAAAAATAATAAATTTAAAAATACTTTTAGAAATCAAATTCTAAAAAATAATACATATTCTAATATATTTATTAAAAATAATAATAATAATAAAACTAATAATTCTATAAACAATAATAACAACAAAAAGATTTTCAAAAATGTTAAAAAATTATTTAAAATAGTAGTACTATTTAAAAAAAATATTAAATATATCAATAATAATATTCTTAAATTATTAAAAATTAGTTCACAAGTATAAATTTTATTTCATAATTAAAAGATAAAACTGATAGTACAATTATTTTTTTTAAATATAAATACACAGCCGATATGGCTTTAAATTATAAAATAAAAAATTCTATATTATTCTTTAACATAAATTTGTTAATATCAAATATAAAGTTAATTTGCCTATTATTAAAGTAAATTTACTCAAATATATTAAATATTTTCATTCAAAAGATAACAATATATTTAATTTTAATATTGTTACAAATAATAATTTCTAGATTATTAAACTAAATAATATCTATAATATGGAAACAAAAAAATGATAATATTTATAAATATTTAGACCCAATTAATTAAAATCTCACAATTATTAAATTAAGAGTTCTTAACTTTATTTTAGATGAGATATTAATTAAAAAAATTAAATTTAATTAAAAATTAGACATAAAAATATATAATAAAAAAACATGACAATTTTTGTTACAATTAATAAAAATTTATTAAATAACAAAATTACCAAAAGTTTTCACATGGATTAAGAATAAATAGTGAATTATAGTTAGTATGTAAAACAATATTTTATTAAAATATAACAAAAAAAACATTAACAAACTCAACTATCTTACTACTATAATAATTATCTTAGCAGTTCCATAGTGATTGTACTTAAAATTATATATAATTTTCCAATTATTCATACAAAAATAGAACAAAAAAAGATCTCAATAAAACGTCTTTTAGAACAACTTTAAAATAACTTTTTTTCAAAAATTTCTTTTTTTTTTAAAACACTGTTTTAGATGTGTTTAATTTAATTATAAAAGTTAATTATTGTTTTAACTACAATTTTTTGTAAAAAGCATAAAAAACTTTAAAAAATTAGTTTAAAGTATAAATTTATAGTTTTTGTAATTCTAAAAATAAAATAAACAAATATAAATTTATACTTTTTTGTTT
>CADWAF010002491.1:0-27578 GCA_902984215.1 Willaertia magna | reverse complement strand
AACAACAACAACAAAAACCACATCGTAAAGTACCTTCTTTGAATCAAAAAGATAAAATTGATATTTTGTTATTAGGTCCTGGTGAATCAGGAAAATCTACATTTTTCAAACAAATTCAATTTTTACAAACATCATTTCCAAATAATAATAATACTACAACATCAACAGCAAATAATAATAGTCCTGTTGTTGATAATAGAAAGTCAACAAATCATCAAACATTACAAAAAGCTAATAGTTCAGCAAATTTAAATAATATGAATAACAATAATACATTATCTCTTTATACTAAAGAAGAATTAATAGATATAAGAAATTGTATTTATGATAATATACTACAAAATATGAAAATACTAATTGATGCATCTAGGCAATTAAATATACCAATTGAAAAACCTGAAAATAGAGAAGTAGCACAAAAGATTACAAATATAGATAGTGGATTAAATTTTGATGATAGTGAAAGAGCTGAGTTTTGTAAAAATGTAAAAGATCTGTGGATAGATGAAGGAATGCAAAGAGTATTTAATGAAAGAGATAAATATCAATTATTAGATTCAGCTGAGTAGTACGTTATGTTTTTAATTTAATTATTTACATTTCATTTAGTTTTTTTAATGAATTAGATAAAATTAGTGAAGAAGATTATTTACCTGATGTTAAAGATATATTACATGCTAGATTAAAATCATTAGGAATAAAAGAATATCAACATAGAATACAACAAGGAATGACAATGACATTAATTGATGTGGGAGGACAAAGAAATGGTAAATATTATTATTATTTTAATTAATTAATTAACAATTATAAATAGAAAGAAAGAAATGGATCCATCAATTTGAAAGAGTGACAGCAATTATATTTTTCATTTCATTATCTGAATTTGATCAAACATGTTATGTAAGTATTTATTCATTCATTATTATTAAATATCACAAAATAAATAGGAAGATAATAGTACATGGAGAGTTAAAGAAAGTTTAACATTATTTTCAGAAATTGTAAATAATACATTATTTGATAATACACCATTTGTTTTATTATTAAATAAGAGAGATATTTTTGAAAAGAAATTACAAAGAAAGAAATTCTCTGATTATTTTAAAGACTTTCCAACAGATAGATATGATGAAAAGAATCCAAGTGATTGTATCAGTTATATTCAAGAATTATGTTTAAATGAAGTTAAAGATAAAGAACGTATTAATAATGGTAGTTTAATTGTAAAAATATTAAGTGCAATTGATCAAGACAATACAGTTCAAGTATTTAATCAAGTTAAAGAATTTATTGTGAAACATCATGAAGAAAGACTGAAAGAATTGGAACATGACCATAAACATCATTAATAAATAATTTTCTTAAAGAATAAATAATCAATAATAATTGACAAGCGCTTAATTTCACGGCTGTCATAAATATTACAAAAAAATGATTTCTAACCAATCACAAAACTCAGAAGACAAGGTGAACGAGAAGATAGCATCACCAGTGGTTGTTCATGCTACGAATCTATCTAACTTATCGGATAGTAATTCTTCAAATACCTCCCCATCCACTAACCTAATAAATAATGTTTCTGCTCCTTTCATTCTATCACACCCACAACCTATTCCTCCCTACATTTATGATGAAAATAATGTTATTTCTTCTACTTCTTCTACAAGTGCTAATTCAAATACTCATCTCATTGAAATTCAAGAGCTCAAATCGCCAGTAGAGAGTAAATATATAGATTTTAATCAGGCCTTGAATTACTTTTTACATCATCATAATCAATCCTCTTCTACAACTACTAATGTTACTAACAAACTAACTTCCGATAACCTTGAAGTAGAAGAAGTATGTTGTTTTTGTTTTTTGAGAAAAAATAGAGTAGAAGCGTTAAATTCAGATAGAGCAGAAGAATTAAAGAGTCTTTTAAATTTGACAAATGTTACATTTACTTATAATAATATGATTCATGTAAATTTATGTTTAGAAATATATTATCATTTAATGAAAGAAGAATTTGAAAATGGCATTGACACAAAAGAGAAGAATAAAGAGGAGAATGAAAAAGAAGAGAAAAAACCTTATATTAATCAAAAGTGGGAGAATATTGGTTTTTTGGGACCAGACTTAGAAACAGAATTTAGAGGAATAGGGATATTTGGTGCTTTAATGGCTTTATCTTTTGTTACATGTCATAAAGATATAACAGATAAATTATTTCAACTATCTAAAGAAGATAAAAAGGTTTTTCCATTTGTTATATGTATTTTACATTTATTACATTCAGGTAAGTATATGATTGACATTTGTTAATTATAAATATTGATATTTTAACTACATTAGTGATGACTTTTGTAAAGTCTGGAAAACTTAACAAATACATAAATGAGAATGAATCTGTATTGTATACAATTCAACAATTACATGCAAATGTTTGTAATGAATTTTATGATTTATGGTCAAAAGGTAACTTTAAAGAAACAGACTTTCATCATCTTATTCAATATCATTCCTTCAAATCATTTCAATCTTCCCGCCTAAAAGGTTTACTCAAAAAGAAAGTTTAAAAAATTATTAAAAACTCAGTTTATTAAAAAGAATTAATTTCCTCCTTAGCTTTTAAAGTTATTAATCCCTTTACCTGAAAACAAAGCATACTGTGAATGTAAATACAGAAAATGCGGGAGGTGAGATTCGATGAAAGTCCTGGAATTGAGGAGAGGAATACAATAACTAAGGGTAATCAATTATTGGAAGATAATCATTTTGATTTTGATGAAAAATCCTTTAATTTTAGTTCTTTGGATGCCTTAAGTGATCTTTACGGAGATAATGAAAAACAATCCGATTCAAAGTTAAATATTGATGATTTAGATTTCCGAGAGTTTGTTAAGAATCAAGATGTTTTTAATCTTTATAATGAACAAGCAAGTATTTTAGAAAACAAAAGCAAGGCAATAAAACATGCAATTAAAATAGAAAAAGAGAAAATAGTTAAAAGAGCAACGAATAAATATAAAAAGATGAATGCTAAGGGAATTTTTGATGAAAAAACTAATAGAATCAGAGCACTAAGTATGATGAGGAGTAATTTTGCAAAGTATGTAATATTTATTTTTTAAAAGGTAATTCACACAAAATTAAGAATTAATCCTTTAAAACTTCAAAGTGTGTTAATGGAGGAAACCGAAACAAATATTATAAAGGAAGATTTCTTAATGTCAAACGCCTATCAAACATTTAAAAAAAGAGAAAATCCTTCTGCTGAATTAGTTAAAAAGACATTAAACAGTGCAGGAAAGATGAAAAAAAAGGTTCAGGTATTAACAAACATGTTAAGGCTACAATCTAAACAAGAAGAATTCGATAAGGTTCAAAAGGCCTCAACTTTACTATTTAAAAATTTGACAAAAGAGAAAAAAGTAACGAAAACCCCTATTAATTACAAACCAAGTGATTTTTTAGATAAATTGTTATCAAGCACAATGTCACCCGCTATTCAACCTAGCAAAAATCAGTTTTTAAGTGAAGAAATACAAATGAATTTTGATGGTATGGATTTTGAGGAAAAACAACATATTCAAGTGACAAGTTTAAAAAGAAAAGAGAGGAGGTTTTCCACTGATTCTAGCTCTCTTAAGTCTAATAACCATGAATTGAGGTCAACAAAGGTTAGCAATTCAAGACAAAACCTGCACAATAGAGTATCATCGGTTATTCCTCCAAAAAAAGAAATTGGAATAAAAGAAGATAAAAAGAAAGAAATTGATATTGAAAATGAAGTCCACGTTACAGATACGTCTGTGGAAGAGATGACTTTAGAAGAACTAATGCCTACTATAGATTATTCGGTTGCAGATTTCTTGGAATCCATTGTAGAAGAAGTTGAGGGAGAAAGTTTAATAATAACCAGTGACAAAGTAATGCCAGGTAAAGAAATAATTTCTGAAGGAAAGTTAATTTTAAGTAGTTTGGATGACTTTCTTTATGACAACCTAGACAGCTCCAAAGGAAATCTCAACGATTTTCAAAACAGAGAGAAACGAATAGTTAAAGAAATTAAAGAACTGAGGCCCAAATTATTACAAGAACAAAAGGAAAGATTAAAAAGAGCTAACTTGCAAGAAATGACTAATAATCTAAATGTAGATATTCTATCTAATGCCTCTGGTACAAGAGGGTTTAATTTTCTCATGGAGAAGAGTAAGGTAGAGAATTTAGAGCCGGCTTCTTATGAAGAAGAAAAGAGAAATCAGAGAATTTTTAGAATATGTTCCATTTTGGAACAAAATGTAGAAAATTTATGTATAGAAATCAAAAAACAGAAGGAATTTAAATTGAGTAATTTGATTACTACTGATGAGAAGATAGACGAAAAACCAAATCGATATTTACAAAAAATAATTGACACAATGGCAATATGTTTAAAAACTCTGCCAGTGACTTTCAATGAAAGGTCTAAAAGGACTTGGATGAAAGCAGCTGAGTTATTGATAATGTGGTACCTAGGCCTATCTTCAACACTTAATATTCATTCAGAGAAGCACATTAAACGATTAGCTCAATACTACATTGAGCTATTTTTTGAAAATGAACAAGTATTAAAGCAAATGTTTAACACATTTAAAGAAAAACTCATATCTGAGCTTACTGAAGATGTAGATTTAGACTTACAAGCAAAAAAAACTCAAAACACAAAAGCTACGGAAGACAGTCTGGTGAAAAAGTGGAAAGCTTCAACATACCGGGCCAGTTTACCAAAGTTAGATCAACTTGAGGGCTGGGAATTGGTGTCACAAGGAAAGAAAGAAGAACAAGAAGAGATATTTAAGGAATACATGAGTGAAAATCCTCACATCATAATGGGTACAGGAGATGTGGAAGATACCGTAGATACTTTTCGTCAAAAGATTGCCTCTATCAAAAGGCTGTTGTATATTATTGTAAATTATGTAAATCATTGTAATAGTTACACTCAAGATGTTTTTAAGGAATTAGTAAGGAAAGAGAAAGATGAATTTGACAGACAAACAACACAATTTAAAAAGGCTGAAACACTACCCTCCATTAAAAGGGAAACAAAGACTCTGTCTACAAAAGATAAGGTTACAAACGTAATTGAAGCAAGTGGTGTGAAGCCGTATACTAAATATTTAAATAACGCAAGCGAATGGCGAGACGAGATATCAAGGGTAGGAATGTTGCCACCAGACCCTAACAAAAGTGCACCATCTGGAATTGAAAATATTGAAGAATACTTATTAGAACAAGACAAAAAGATTGAGGGATTATCTAAATTCAAGAAAGATGTAAATGAAGTTATAAAGTATATGAGAGAGAAAAGAATTAGCTATTTTGGAGAGGAAATAGAAGAACCAAAGTATGACCCAGAATATGGTCAGGTTGTAGAAGAAGTAGTAGTTAATGAAAAAGAAACAACCAAACCAGAAAATTTTGAAAGTAGTTTACTAATACCACCTTTTAAATCTAGAAAGAAATCTAGTATGAGAAAAGGAAGTGTTTCTTCAAACAGCTCATCCATAAGAAAAGATGTACGATTCCCTAACAACCTTATCGAGGAAGATAAAAATCCAAATAGTAAAGAAGAAAATAACAAAGCTGGCGTTATTGAGAATTATAAATTTCCTGAACCTCATTCAACTCCAACCAAATATTCAAAGGATTTAATTGACCAAGATAAAGAAAATGTTTGGGGTTTAAAAAAATCCATATTCAAGAGATGGACAAAAGAACAACGATTACTTGCCAAGTATTCAGATGATTATGTTATTGAGATTAAAAAAGATACACCTATAGAAAAAGATAGTGACGAAGAAGAAGAGAGAAAGTTAGATTTAAATGAGGAATCAGATCCTCTTATTGTGTTACAAAAATTGGAAAGTGTTTGGGATGAATTGTTTATCCCAGTTAAAAAGAAAATTGCTCTCGCAAATAAGTTCAGTTCATCCACTTTTATTGATAAAAATACATCCACATTAAAAAGAGTTTACAATCTTTGGAAGAAAGGTTCGCAAGCAATTATTTCTAGAGAACAAATTTTAACACAATTAAAAGAACTAGAAAAAAAGATAACAGACGCAAAGAGGTTGTGGAAAGGAACACCAGTTGACAGAATTCAAGAAGAAAAGAAAAAGTCTTCTTTATTTAAAAAACTATCCCAATATAGTAGAGATTGTGAAAAAATTAATAGAATGCTGCAAGCAGAATTTAAGGAAGATTTAATGTATCAATCAGAGCAACAACCCTACGTTGTCAAAATGAAGAATGATTACAATGATTTAATCACATCATTTGATAATACCAAAAATGTTTAATATTTACAAAATTTACAAATTAATATTCCAATAATTCAGATCTAAGTCTTTCTTTCTTTAATAAGGAATAAACAATCCAAACAATATACCAATACATGAAAATATACAAATATGAATTATCATTTTGGTCAGGTTTATCTAATTTTAAACCTAATTGATAGAAGAACATTATGTATAAAACTAAACAACCAATGAACATTACAGATTTTCTTGTAACAGCAGTATCTTGACCTCTAAAATAAAAAGATTGATGTAATCTATGAATACAATTTGAACAATAAATAATACCAAATATATAAGCAGGTATAAATATAGTAGTCCATGTTATATTCTTTGTAGCATTACCAAATATATGAGATAATAAAGTCATATTATCTAATTTAAAACAAACAAAACAAGTTTGAAATAAAAAACTTGTATTTAAACTTCTAAAAGTTTCCCATTTCTTTCTTCTTAATAATTTTTCTCTTTGTACTTCATATAAAAAATAAAATAATTTTTGTAAAGTAATTGTAATTAAAGTAGGTATCATACAAATAGAATAACTTAAATCACTTAAATAATATTTAAAAATAGGTATCATAAAAGCCCATGGAATAGAATGAATTAATTGAGTTTCAAAAGTAACATCTAATAAATAACTTGTAACTTTAGTCATTGAAAAAATAATTACTCTTTCATTTTGTTCATTATAAGATAAATGTGTATGTTTTTTATAAACCCATGAACATAAAAATAAACAACTAAAATGACAAATAAAAACAGGTACAAAACATGTAATTACAAATATTATATAATATTTCATTATTGTCTCTTCATTAATATTTAATTTATATCCTTCATCCATTAAATATGGAAATAATATTGAAAAGAATGCTATTCCTATAAATATAAACCAATAAGATATTAATTTTAATGAAGGTAAATAATTCATTATTTTATTTAATGTTGAATATACTTGAATTAATTCATCTTTTCTTAATTTTTGTTCATATTTAATTTTAATTTTATTTAAAAATAATTCATAATAATTATCATTTGTATTTTCAATTTCTAAATTAGGTGGTTCTTTAATCATATATGATATTAATTCATCTGATACATAACTTTGATTATATTTTTGTAATTTTATATTTCTATTATTATTCCATTTCATTTTATTATTTAATAATTGATAAAAATGTTTCCATATTTCATTTCTACATGATAATTCATAAAATTGTGTATTTATTATTCTACAATTTAATAAACTTTTATAATCTAAATAATTTAATATAATTAAATATATCTCTGGTGGTAATTGATGAAATAAATAATTCTTCTTTAAATTATCTCTTGGTGTTATAATTGTTGTCTGTGTTGTTTGTATTGTTTGTATTGTTGTATTATTATACTCATTATTAGATGAATATTCCATTGGATCGGAATTAATATGTTGTCTATCGGAATAGAATGGATCAAATGATACTAATAAATTAGAAAAATTAAAATTAGGTATCATTTTTACTTCATCTTCATCAAATATTTCTTCTTCTCTTATTGTTGTCATTCTAGGTGTTGTTGATACTCTGGCATGCAATTCATTATTAATACCGTTATGGTCACCGATGAATTGTCTTAATGGTTGATCAACAGTTCCGTTCAAGAAAGACATTTTTTAAAAAATAGCAAGATGATTTCTTAATAACAGTGTTAATTAATTATTTTAACACCTTCTAATGTGTTCGGAACAAGTGATGTAATTAAAAACATTTATTATTAAAAAATATAATGATTTGGGAGCTCTAAATGTAAAGTGTTATAGTTTATTGATAACTACTTGACTTGTAGAAAGGTAGTGTCTAGTCCAACCGGTAACTATAAAAAAAAACTCCAAGAGTTTTACGCGCCATATTATTACAAAAAAATGTCTTTTAAACATTCTTCGATTGACTATTATTCTCTTTACATTGAAAGGCTTAAATTGCAAATACAAAGAATAACTACTTTCCAAAACTTGGTGACGCCAAATACTGTTCTATTAAATACTCATAGCCTAAAACATGCCTTAGGATCATGTTTTGTTAAACAAATTAAAACTTCAATTGAGGAGGGTAAGTAAAACAGCATTTCTTATTTGACTTATTGTGTAGATGAAACAATAAATGGAATGTTACTAGTTGATAAAGAAGAACACCAGATAGGAGAATTAATCCATACATTTTTAATGGAACATACAAGTGATACAAATAATTCAATCCAAGACTTTGAATTAAATGTTTTGGGAATAACAAGCAGATATATAATTCAACTAAAAGATAATCAACAACTCACTTCCTTTGAGGATTTTACAAGAGAATGCCTATTTGAAAATAAAATTATAAATTGTAATAATAGTTCAGTAGAAGTGGTTATCCCTGAAAATTTATTTTATATAGATACTCTACCTTTATTTACTGAAGAAAAGCTCTATAAAAAGATAGCAAAGGGTTTTGAAATTGAAAGTTTACTAAAATTAAAAAAGGAAACAAAGTTTCCTGAATATAAGAATCGATTGGAATCTGAAAGAAAATTTTTGAAAGAAGAAATTGTTTTTAATGAAAGAAATATAACTGATAAGGTATTTAATGTTGATAGTTATTTATTTGAGAAAGAATACTTTGACATAAGGGAGTTAGAAGAAACTCTGGAAATTGTTAAAGAAAGCAATTTTGAAAAGTCAATTTATGACTTTTCTGAAAGTGTTTGGAGTGAAGAAGATTTTAATTTACCAAACAACACACCTGAAAATCCACCCACACCTATTACCGAGGTGTTAAATTATGTATATTCCGAAAACATGTATAATGAAACTAATATGAAAGAAGATATAGAAATTAAAACTTCTACTTGGAATCACACACAGTTATTGTTGACAGAAGAAGATAAATTATTTAAGGACCAAACAGAACTATTAGAAATAGAGTATCTTATTGACAAAACTGAAATGAATAATAATCTTCAAGAATTGTTTTCTATTGCTGATACTTCAAATATTTTATTACAATTGACTAAAAATGATACAACTAAATTAGTACCAAAGATAAGAGAGTGGTGTTTGGAATGTAAAGAAAAAGAAATAGATGAATGTAAAGAAAAAGAAATAGATCAAGAAAGAGCAAATTTATTTAATTTAGATTCCATATTAAATAATGATGAGGTAAAATTATTGCCTTGCCCTTTGTTAGAAATTTCACTGCCTAAAGTAGAAAAATTAGACTCTGTTATTCCTGTGGAAGAGATTTTAAAGGAAAAATCGTTAAATAATATTGAATTATCATTACAAAGTTTTTGGTATTCTGATTTTCTTTACAAATCTAGAAAAGAATTTGAGCTAATAGATGAAATTTCAAATTATAATGAAAAAGAAATGACATCGAAAGGTGATTTGCCTTGGAAAGAAAGTAAGGAAGAGAATAAGTTAAAAGTATCAAATGATGACTTTAGATTATTTCTTTCTGACGATACAATAAAAAGAAACAAAACTATAGAAAGAATTATTTTGCTGCTAGAAAAATGTGACGAGATGGAAAAAGAAACTCTAAAAAGTGATAGACAATTTTTAAGAGACTTAACAAATCAATTGGATCATTATATTGAGACGGTTAACTACTATAAAGATGATGGAAAAGGGGCTATTCATAAATATTTTTCATTGGTTGATTCATTGCCTTCAATTGAAGAGTTTAAGGAAAATACACTGAATGCGAATACGTACAATGAAGAACCTAATGATGATAATATTTTATCACAGAAGAACTTTACAAGTTATAATAATTACAACAACCAAGAAGAGAATGACCTTTCTTTTACCTCCATTAAAACACAAGAATTTGAAAATTCTTTTACTTCAGATAATAACAATGATTTTGCTCTTTTACACAATATAATACTAGAAGATAATTTAGAAATGTTTATGAATCAGAAACAAGGAATAGATAAAGAAATTTCTAAAGAAAAAAGTGTTAAAAAACCAAAAGAAACAATTGAAATACCTCAAGATGCAAAGGTGTCTAAATTCCAAATAGATTTAATTAAAAAAATTGGTAACGAAAATAATTTGATAACATTTCCCTCTACCATTTCCTATAATATTACTTCTTTATTAATTTTTAATAAGCTAAAGAAATGTAGCACCAATAGCACTATGTTGTGGATTGACAATGACGAAAGTAGACTAGAACAAGCTTACCAATGGCATTGTGCTTATTTATTTACAACAACAAGACAAATAATTTTAATTAACAAACAAAATTTTACTGTGCAACTCTCTAACATTTCAGACAACTGTAGAATTGTATTTATTTCTTCCAAAATAATTGATAGTTTTATGCAAAGATTTGAGAATTTTATTTCCAGGTGTGCACTAATAATATTTCAAGATACTGTGCTATCCAGTCAAATAGATACCTCTCAACTCTCTCCAAATCAATTAAGAATTTGTAAGATAACAGAAACAACTTGGGGTGTATCTAAAAAGAATGTTCAATGCATTGTATTGTCTAGCATCCCTTCCCTGGAACTAATACAATTGAATAAGTTTATGGAGAGTATGTTTATACAGCAATTAATTTATAAAACCCAAATTGACCCTGAAGTTAAAACAATTTCTTGCAATCAAAAAATTAAAATTGCAATATATGGGAGGTTATCTCATTTTCTAAACTATGTCACCAAAGTAGGAAATTTCATTTTCGATGGAATATCTAATTATTTAAAAGGATATTATTTACAAGGAATGAATTTTAATGACATTACATCTGATGTTTATAAACAAATAGTTCAAGAATACAGTTCGAACTTGAAAGTGATTTTAGCCTCAAAACAGGACCAAAGAAAAATTTTAGAAACCAGAAATATCTTTAAAAAGTTAGTGTGTATTCACACACTAAAATATTTGTATGAGGCAGTGTTGGAAGCAGGTCCTAATATTGGTTACGCTTACTTGCAAAAGATTGAAAAGAATGATACCTATCGTACTGTACTCGAAGGTTCCGTTTCTGACGTAAATGAACAGTTGAAAAAGATTTTATTAGATGAAAAGCAAGAAGAACATCCAAAATTTAAAATAATATTAGATACGTTAATAGATTGGATAGGTGAATTCAACAATAACAATACCACTATGAAATCTTTGCTGATTACAAAGCATAGAGGTGTCCAATCTATCTTAAAAAAGTATTTGATTGAATTTTGTAATCAATTCAACGTTGGTTGCTATACTATAGAAATGCCAAACGCCACTAACTCTAGTTTTACCAGTGAAATGTCATTCCCAACAAATGGCCTTCCTTATTGCCTTAGTGTCCAGAATGATAATTGTTGTTCCTTAGAGGAGACCTTAACAAAACAGAATGAATCACAAATATACATAACTACTTATTCTAATTTAAGTATTATTATGAATGAAAATAATTTGGAGATGAAATCTACTCATCAAAAAATCGAAAAGTATTTAAATGGAGTTATACAAGTAGAAACTGGAAATATACCAACTCTACTTTATTCGTACATCACCAAACAACTAATAAGATGCCATTCATACGAATCTTTTATAGAAAATAATAATGATTTGTTAGCCTATGATATTGATAATTTATCACAACAGTTTTGTCAGCAATTACAATTAAAATTTAAGAAAAACATAATTTCATTAGAAAATTTAAAACTATTCACTCAAAAATGCAGAAGAAACGAACTTTCACTTTTCAACCCAGAGACTATAGAGTGCATAAAAAAAAACTTTACAAAAAAATTTTCCAGAAATAATAGTTTGTTATTTAAAATTATAGTAACTGATAGTTGCATTCAAAATCATGAATTAATTAGAATATTAGAACAACGATTTAATATAGCTACTGAGGAAAGATCCTCTTCTATATTTTCACCATCAGATATTGTTGTAAATGATACACACTGTATTATTTTAACCCATTTCCCTTACGAAATGTTCAACAAACAAAACAAAGATGAACTAATTAAAAAGTATACAACAAGTTTATTTGAGAAATTAGTTTTACTTGGAATGCAATTTAAATATTGTTGGTTGATTTTTGAAAACTATTTAGTGGATAATGAAAAGCAAAATATAAATATAATTGATATTTTAAGTATTTCAGCAGCTTCATTACTTTCATTTTCGAAATCATTAAATTTAGAATTAAATATTAAGCATTCATATCATTTAGATCAAACAGCAGAATTAATTTATTCAATTTGTCAACAAGTATTTAGACAGGCCAAAACTTTACATAAAGAAATACTTTGGATAAAAGAAAAGGAATCAAGTAGTGAACAATTTCTATCACAATTTCCATGTCATAATTTATATACATCCCAAGCCCTACTGCAGAAATGTACTCTTAAGGAATTAACAAGAATTACAGATTTAAGCAGTTTCTTAGAACAATTTGAGTCGTGTATGTCTGAGGATTCCTTAACAATATTTCATAATTTATTACACGAATTGGTTGACGAAAACCACTTGCTCCTAAAAGATAACCATGAAGCATTGGATTCCTCTAATAACGAAGATTTAATAGAAGATTCTGAACAATTGAGCTCTAACCACACGTACCAACAGCAACAATATGAGCCTGATAATTGGCATCAACATGCACCCCAATCCCCTCAAGATCCTCGCTTGCAAATTGTAAGACCTAGCAGTACCGTGTCAAACAACCCAAATGACATTTCTTTTCTGCAAACAACAACGTCCAACGAATTTGAGCCACCCTTTAAGAAATATAAACAAAATAATATTTTATTTAACAATAGCCATCACCAGGATTACACCAATAATAATAATACATTTTATCCCCAACAGGAATTACCAAACAATAATACTTTAAGCTCTTTCCCCAACAACAGAAACCTAATTTACAACAAAGAAAATGCAAGAACACCATCATATACACCAACAAGTTTTTCCCAAAAAGAAATAGTTCACAAATCACCCAATGAGTATTCCTTTACACTTCCACATAGATTACCTACCAATAGAATATATCCTTCGAAATCTAATACAATTTTCAACAATGACCAAAAGCAATTAAGCATTAACTCAGTTGACCATGGTCAACAATTTAGAAACAATATTATCGAAGAAAATAATATCTTCAAGACACATAATATTATTAATACCAAACATCAATTAGAACGTACTCCTGTTCAAAGAATTTCATTATCCTCTAATATTCCTAAACTGAAGAGTAAACCAATAGATTTTAGTCAATTTACATATAAGAACGGTAATCATTCCTCACAATCACAACCAAAATTGCCACAAACTACAAATAATAGTTATCAAAGTAAATATACAAGAAAAAAGAAACCAAAATACAATTAAACATGTTCATATAAAATGTCAATAATATTTTGTTGGTTATTTACATTTAAAGTATTTGTTCTTAAGGTTAATATATACAATGAAAGTTATAAATTAGATCATTAGTTTAGTGTACAAATTATATAACTTTCTATGGCTGTGTGATGACTATGAATAATATCCAAACATTTATCGTTCTTTATCATCCTTCTTCTTAAAAAAATTAGTGAACGTATCGGAATTACTTCTATTTCTACCAATTAACGAATTACTGTTACTATCACTTTGAGATGAATTATTTCTCATTCTTGAGTCATCGAAAGAAGATGAAAGAGTAGGAGTATATGTTTCCATAAAATTACTATCATTATTTAAGTTTCCTCTACTAGTAGATATATGTATTGGTTTTGATTTAGAATTTTGAACTGTTGATTCCTCAATTATTGGTGCGGAATCATTGAAACCCATTGGATCATCAGTGATATCAACTTGTACAATAGGTTCTAAAGAGTTTATTTAATAAACGATAATCCATTTCATGTGTACTTACCATTTAATGTTGGAACGAATAGATTAGCAAGTTTGCTGAACAACGAAGGTTCTTCCTCCACTTTTGAAGAAGGCATTTTTAGCATTTGAAAAAAAACTTTTTGCCCAAATCTTTGAAAGCTTTATTAAGTATCCAAATCTTCATACAATGAAGTCTCAAAAATAAACTTTTGCGGCTTCCAAACTAATGAACCCCCAATAATTTACAATACACAAAATTTTTAGTTATTCGTCCAAGTCAACAAACTCAAATTCACAATGTTGGTCAAATAGCTCAAAAGCAGGGAATAAAACGTCATGGTTAGGCAAAGACCTAAATGCAACTCCAATATCCTTGTGGTTGACCTTGAAGGATAAGGTATTATCTTTCAAAATTACCTCAATAATAGTACCAGGTTTATAAGATGGAGAATTAAAGAATGGAGCCTCTTGTTGACCATCTTGAGAAAATAAATTGCCTCTATACGCTTGATAATACCATCCACAAGAATTATAGTTACAACCATTTAAATTTACCTTCTTAGTTGCCATTCCAACCATCAAATGTTCACACTTATTAATTAATTTAATTTGAAAATGTTCTGAGTGAGTTGCTAATATACAACAATTCCAACCTGTTATCCCATGTTTCTTTACTTTATAATTACCAATAATAGTTGCATTATTACTACAATAATTAGCATCAAACATAGGCATAGTATTAATTTCATCTAAATAAACACCTAATTTCTTCAATCTCTTTAATACCTTAATATTAAACAATTTATACATACTCCTAATTTGATAAAATGCAACTTCTTGAGCAAAATCATCCAATTGTCCTGGTGTAAATTCTTCTACAATTTTACTTAAATCTTTTCCTCTTAAATGATCTAATATATATTCAAAATATTTATAATTCCTATCAATAAAATAACTTCCATCAACTTCACAAGATGGTTTAAAGCGATCACTGAAATAGTTTGTAAAAAATGTATCCTTTTCATTCAATAATGTAGTCAATGTAGTTAAGAATATTTTACCTCCTACATTTAATTTAATAACTAAATTTTTACCTAATGACTTTACTACTATCGTATAAGAACTAATCATATCATCTTCATCTTCACTTCTAAGAGTGACATTAGACATTTTTTAAATTCCTTTCACCCCGAAGGTATCTATCTTGAAATTACAACTTTTTTGTGCAGAAAATGGTGAATAAATTACATGCAATTGTCTTGTTTCTTCTGATTCATTGTTAGGTAATTGATCTTCATATAATTTACGTAAATAAACAATCTCTTCTTCTTTATCATTTAATTTACGTTTCTTTTCATTCATCACCTCTAATGAATCAGAAAAGAATGTTTTTTGGTTTACCTTTGTTAAAAACAATCTAATATCAATTAATGTACTCCATGTTAACCCTAATGATGGTTTTGATCTTTCACTTTTACATAATTGATAATAAGATTGAGTACTTCTCATAACATTATAATAATAACTATCTAAATCATTCAATTCTTCTTCATTGTCATCAAAATGTGATTGATATAAATAATAATTTAATGCTTCTTGACCATTATTATTAAAATTGTTAAATGTAAAATTAAAATCCTTTTCAAATAAATTTGTAACTTGATTAATTACAATTATAATAATACCATATTTAGTACATAAATATTTCATTTCATTAATATATTCAATAAATAATTGTGCTCTATCTTTAGCTTGATCTAAATTACCATGTGATTCTCTCATTAAATAACCTAAAGAATCAATAATTAATAATTTAATATTCTTTTTATCTAATTCATTTTCAATCATTGTAAAATTATTTAAATTTCTTTCAATTAATAATTTAGATAATTCTTCTGTAGATTTAATTTCTTTTTGTATCATTTGATTTAAAAAATATTCTTTTTTATAAATATTTGAATAATTTGAATGATTTATTTTATCATAATTATTTATTTGTCTAATTTTAGAATTAATCATTTCTAAATATCTATCCATTGGAAATCCTTCACTATATAAATATAATACTTTAGAATTTAATCCACCAAATATTTCATTTAAAATACATTGTAAACTTAATTGTAAACATATTTGTGTTTTACCACATCCTGCACTTCCACTTAATTCAATAATAAATCCACCATTATCATTTCTTATTGGAATACCATATTTATAATTTGGTGAAAATAAATTATCTAATAAATAATCTCCAAATGATAAACATTTATTTTTTTTTAATGAAATTGTTTGAATAGGTCTAATTAATATTTGTTGTACAATATCATGACATATAATATCTATTTGTTGTAGAATTATATTATTATTATATTTTTGTAATGTAATTAATAAATGATTTTTAAATGATGTTGATTGATGTAATGAATGATAAAGAAATTCATATAAATATAATATTTTTAAATCTAAAAATGTTTTTGTTAGGTGTTCTAATGTTGGAAATGGTAAATAAATAATTTGTTCATTAAATGATACGGCAAGAGGATTTGGAGGATAATAACCTGATTCATATAAATCACTCAAAATTGAAATTATAGTTTGTTTGTGAATGTTGATTTGATAGTCATCGGAAGAGGTATTGGTTTTTAATTCAATTTCATTATTAGTTGTTAATTCTTCTTCATCTTGAATTTCTTCTTCAAATTGTTGTTGTGATATTTCTTCAACTTCTAACATTGTTAAGGATTTTGTAGGTTCAGTTTCTTCATTTGCAATTTGTTCTACTTCTTCCCCTCCCTCTTCCTTTTCTATTTGTTCCAGTAGTGACGCTATTTGGATATCCTCTTCTTCCAAGTACTCTTCTTCTTGAGAGACAGCCGTGGCTTGCATTTGTTGCATTCTTTTTGTCTTAAAAAAATTATTCCACTATTGGCGGGAAAATAATGACTTATGAGAAAATATAACATTGTAGTTTTTATTACTGTTGATTCGCTTTGATTGTTTATTATACATTAAGCACAAATGTTAAAAAACAGATTGCACTAATTGTATCAACGTGTTTCCCTGTCTAAGGTAAGTCAACTTGGTGATATAAAAGCTATTCAACGTGTACAGTTACTCCGTAATAAAATAAAAAAAACTTGCTTTGTTTATTGCCTCAAATAATCGAAAGGAAAACATTTCCAATTAATATTCTTTCCCCATATCCTCGCGTCTTCTCTTGTCTTCTTTTGAAGTTTTCATAAAGCGCTCCGCACAAAACAACAATTTAATAAAAAAAAAGATTATTTATTGTTATTGAGTAGACACAGTCAATTTTTTGTAGATCGTGAATGAATTTCTCTTACAAAACGTAACTGACAGCAAACGAAACACTAAAACACTAAGAATAATTTATCATCAAATGAATAATAAGTTATTAACTAAACAACATCATCCTCGTAGATATACTGTAAATACATCTTCCGTTCCTTTACTGAATAATCCTTCAACGAGTACTTTTAAATACGAACAAAGAAGAGCTGAAACCTCTCCATCTTCTAATGGTTTAAACTTTTCTCCAAAACAATGTTGTACCGGAGATGTATTTAGACCTTCTTCCTTCGGTAGTAGTGAAAGTAAATCGTCGCCCAAAGAAGAATTAGTAAATGAAATGGTGGATTATATTCAACAAAAACGCAATAAATTAGCATCTTTAAGTAATTCAGGTGAAATATCAAGTGATGATGAAGGTGATGCTCTTAGTAATATACTATCCTCTACATTATCAAGTAGTTGGAGTGGAGGAAGTTTTATGAATTTTGCGGAACCTAAAAAATTAGAAGAAGAGAATGTGAATGAAAGCTTTTTAAGTAAAAGTTTTCAAGAACCTACTTCACAATTTTCTAATCGTACTAAGCATTATAAACATTGGTTTAGAAGATTTAGTTTAGAAGATGATGATTCTTTAAGTGAAGAAGAAATTAACAGTAAGAATAAAAAAGAAGAAGAGAATCATAAAAAAGATTCTATAGGTAAGTGAATAGCCTTTATTAGTTAAGCTTAATTAATTAAATATCAGATAAACGAGAAATGTTAATGCTTTTCCTTCTTCAACACATTTCAAACCAATACTCAGACATGTCTTTTTTAATAGGATTAACAAGACATTTGTATAGTTTGGGTTATTTAACGAATCCAAAGTTTTTAGATGTTGAGTTTTTAAAACAAGTTTGTAAATCTATGATAAATGATGTTGTACAGAATTGGCCAATTACTGTTCATTACGAAACTAACAGTATGGATACAGACAGTCGTTGTGGCAATACAGAAACAACTGGAACACATGTAAATACTAAAAAACAACTTAAATTAACTCGTTCTGAAAGTCACGCAAGTTTTCTTTCTGAACATGAAGGTTCACCAATAAGCGCAGTTGAAAAAGATGACGATGACGAGGAAATATCTTATTTACCTATTTATGAACCATCTTTTTATACTGTCAGTAGATTTCACTCTGATTTTTATAAGGTTCAACCAATTAATCCATCAAAGCAAGTACCCTTACACCCTTCTAGCTGTGTTGTAAAAGCAAAAGGTAAAATTGATGGAAGGTAAGTATTACTTTTTCAAAGCTTAACATTAACAATTTATTAATGATAACAAATGACAAGATGGTATTGTATTAAGAAAGTTACATTTTCTTTTAAGAATACAGCTGAGCTAGAAAAAGTATATTCAAGGGTTGTTAAAGAAGTTCGTGTATTAGCTTCACTAGACCATTTAAATGTTGTAAGATATTATCAAGCATGGTTCGAACCACAAAGAGAAAATCACCATGACAATAAGAAAAATATTACTAACTCAATTGACGATCCAAATTACTTTTGGAATGGAGATGTACATAAAATTGATGAAATGTTAACAAAAGAAGAAAAACAATGTCAAACCCCTACTTCCTGTACCATAGAATTTGAAAAGGATACTACTTCTAGTACTCCAATTACACCCCACCACCTTAAAGTTGGGAGATTTGAATGTCCTTCTTCTCCTCCTCCAAACAAATCATATCTTGAGTTTGCTCTTGAACAAAAGGAAAGAATTACTCCTAAAAAACAATCAACACCTCTTACCAGTCAAGTCCATTCTCACGCTACCGAGTTATCCTCTAGTACTCATATTAAAGATAAAGAAACACTTAATGTCGGTAACTCTGTCAAACATTTATTGGAACAAATATTTAATGAAAAGAAAAACAAATTTGAAATGGTTTTATATATAGTGATGCAATTGTGTGAGCCTAGAACGCTTGAAGATTATTTAACAAATAGTGAAAGATTAAAACAGAAAAAGATGAATATTAGACAAACAATGAAGATTTTCTTGCAAATTGTGGATGGAGTTTGTCACATTCATGACAGAAAGTTAATTCATAGAGATTTAAAACCATCAAACATTTTCTTAAATACTGAAAACAATCTTGTAAAAATTGGAGGCTTTGAATCTATATTTATTAAATATTTAAAACAAACATTGACAGAGTCTAGAAATCAAGGAGCTACAGATAAAAAAACAAATAGCCACCAAAATACTGTATATCACCAAAAACTAAAGCATGCCTCCACACATTTTAGTTTATATGCAAGTCCAGAACAAACATTCTCCCATGATATTTCTGATGAAAAAGCAGATATATATTCTCTTGGTATAA
Organism: Willaertia magna; assembly: GCA_902984215.1. Lineage (NCBI taxonomy): Eukaryota > Heterolobosea > Eutetramitea > Acrasida > Naegleriidae > Willaertia > Willaertia magna. Next base: position 7,708 of record CADWAF010002491.1, on the reverse strand, counting down.
TATTGTTCGAGTTATTTTGTAAATTTATAACTAATACTGAAAGAGTTCATGTACTTACTCAATTAAGAAGAAAAATGATAATTCCAGATGAAATGCTTTTAAAATATCCACGTGAAATGGGATTAGTAAAAAAGTGTATCAATCCTTCTGCTAAAAGTAGACCAACAGCACATGAAATTCAAACTGAAGTTACTAATTTATTGAAGGAGTATAAAAGAGAAGCCAAAGCAAAAAAGAATTTACTAAATACACCAATAGACATTCTAAAAGAAAAGAATAGAATAATAGAACAACAACAACAAGAAATTTTATTATTGAAACAACAACTAGCACAACTTAACACAAAAAAATAATTACTAACTTAAATAAAAGTTTTATACATTAATTTTGTACTAATCACCATTAATATTGTAATTAAAATCGAGGCTTACAATAAAACCATTCCAAAAATAAGCATTCACAAAAAACTTTAGTTCTTTCAACCAAAAAAAAATGTTAACGGGTGAAAATATATCATCATCCGATACTCTTCCTGGATTTAAATCATCTTTTCTTTCCAAAGAAGAATACTTAAGAATACATGATAATCCTTTGCTTATAGTACAAAAAGCTGAGGAATACATAGAAAAGAAGGAAGAAGAACTTTTGGAGGCTAGAGAAGAAATTAAAGCTTACAAATTATCTTCTGAAACCCAATTAAATTCTTTCGAACAAAAACAACAAGCTATTAGAGAAGAAAATGAAAGACTTTTAAAAAGAATAGATGAATACAAGGAAGAATTTAAATCGTACATGGATCAAATGGAACAATTAAAATCTCAAATTAAAGAAAGTGAAAAAAGATATCATGAGCAAAGACTTGAAATTGAAAAAATTAATCAAGTAAATGAAGACTTAAAAAGTGAAAAGAATCGATTTTTAATTACCGCAGAAAAGAAAGATAAAGAATTGGAAGATTTAAATTGTAAGTATTAATAATTTTAAATTTTTAAATTATATCATAATTAGCTCGTATTGAAACCTTAAATGAAAAATTAAATGAACAATATAAAATTAAAAGAGAATTAGAAGAGAAAGTACAAAGTACTGAATCTTCCCAATTACCATTGAAATATGAAAATGAAAAATTAAAACATGAAAAAGAATTAATAGAACAACAAAATAATTGGTTGAATAGTGAATTAAGTAGTAGACAAGAACAAATAGTTAAATTGAAGAGTGAAACTTCTATAAAGATTAATGATTTACAAAATCAATGTTCTACAAAAGATGACACTATCAATCATTTAAATGATAAAGTTAAAGCATTAGAGAAATTAAATAAAGAATATTTAACTAATGTTCAACAAAAAATAGAAGAAATTAGAGATTTAAAGAATGTACATATACAACAAATAGATAATTTAAATGAAGAATTAATGAATGAAAGGAGGTTATTAGATATGAATAATAATCATGTAAGTGATTTAGAGGATAGAATTAAAGAACTTGAAAAATCTCTTAATTTAACAAGAGAATCAAAAAATAGATTAGAAAAAGGTTTTGAAAATGAAAGAGAAGAATTTAAAGTTCAAATTAGACAATTAAAAGAAAAAATTGAAGATTTAGAAGAAATTATTTCTAAACATGATAGATCTATAGAGCAAAACCTTGAATTAAAAGCATCAAGTCTTATTGCTCAAGGTGTTAGTACAAGTGATATCTATTCTAAATTCGTTAAAGTTAGTGAAGATTTATTAAAAACAAAGAATGAAAATAAAAAGTTAAATGAAACTTTAGATAACATTTTGAAGAACTTAGAAGAAAAAGCACCAATTATTCAAAGTCAAAGAGAAGAATATGAACATTTAAGATCTCAATATACTATTCTTACAAAACAAAGACAAGATGTTCTTCAAGAAAATGAAAAGTTAAAGGTAGAGTTTAAACATTTGACAGAGGAGAATTCATCTCTTAAAAAACGTCTGTATGTTTCTGAGCAACTATGTTCTGATTTATCTAATCAAGTAAAGGAATTATTAAAGGAATCTATTAGTGATAGAACTGCTGAATCATCTACAGAAGTTATTGATGGAGGTGCTATAATTTCTCAAAGATTAGTTTCATTTGGTAATATAGATGAACTTCAACAAAGAAATTTGGAATTATTGAGAACAATTAGAGAATTGACAAAAGAAAAGGAAGAAGAAACAAAGTCTTTGCAAGAAGCATTGGCTTCAGACTTTAAAGAGAAGTTCCATCAAGCTTTAAAACAAATTGAAGAATTGAAAAGGGAAAGTCATCGTCAAATGGAAAAGACACAATCAATTATTAAACAACGTGATATGCTAAGAATGTTATTAGATGAACAAGAAAAGAGTAACGAAACAAATACTTCTAATACCCATAATAAATCTCAATCTAATAATGACCAAGAAAGAAATGATTTTACACAATTAAAAGAAATTAGAGAATTACAACAAGAATATATCAAAGATAGAAAATTATTACAAGAAGAGATAAGTATTAAGGGAGAACAAGTTTCTAAACTACAATCACATGTTGCTAGACTTACATCAGAACTTGAATTTACTAAAGAGACTGCAAAAACCACTAATCTTGCATATGAATCAGCTAAAAGAGAACTTGATAGAATACGAACTCTAAATGACCAACTAACAAAGACTGTTGATTCACTACAAAAGAATTTGGAAGTTTCAAGAATTTCTTCTGAAGAAAAGTTTGACAAAATTAAAAGATTAGAACATGAAATAATACAACTTAAATCAGATAAATTGTATTTAGAACAAAGAAATGAAAGATTGTTAAATGAAATTGAGGTTACAAAGAAGGATGTATCTAGACAAGAAGAATTTTATAGTAGTTTACAAAAGATTCAATTTAGCCTTGAAAACAGAGATGTTGAAGAAAGAAAGAAGATCAGTAAAGATATTGAATATTATAAAGCAGAAATTACAGAGTTAAAGAAAAAACTTGAAGATGAAGGAATATTAGCAAGAGAACGTAAATTACAATTAGACCTTTCTGATGCAGATTTCAAAGAAAGATTAGAAAATAAGCAACAAGAAATTTATAAATTAAAAGAAGAAATTACTAGACTTCAATCTACTTGTGAACATGAAATGGAAAAGAACACTTCATTACATCAAAAATTAGCTTCTGCGGAAGATAGATTAAATAAGATTTTAGAAAAACAATTATTAGGTAATACTTCATCTAATGAAACTGTTACAGCATCTACTAATCTTTCTGAACTTCAATTACAATTTACAAAGATTCAAAATGAAAATGAATATCTTAAGGAATCATTGGAAACTGAAAGATCTAAGGTTGCTAATCTTAAAGAGGTTGTTGAATCAAATGATAAAACAATGAAGGAAATGAGTGAATCTTATGATAAATATAAAACTACTTTAGAAACAAAGATTACTGCACTGAATCAACAAATAATTGATTTACAGCAACAGTTAAAAGAAACTCAACAAAAACTAATATCAAAATCAGAAGAATATGATCAACTTAAACAACACTTAAATGAAATCAATGAGAATGCAAACAAAGAAAAACAATTTACTCAAACAATATCTGAAGAGAATAAATTAAATACAGAATCATTTGAAAAGAGAATTGAAATACTAAGAGAAGATTTAAGAAGACATATTCAACTATGGAAAGATGCACAAGATAAATATGAACAAGAATTAATTAGACATGCAGAAACAATAGAAGCGCTTAAAAGGAAAAAGGAGGAATTCAATAATTTATCTGTTCAACATGAAATATCTACAAGTGCTGCAAAACATTTAGAATTAGAAACAGAAAAGAAAGTTGAATCATTAAGAACACAAAATGAATTATTAAGTAAACAAAGAGAAGAAGATGAAAAGAGAATTAAAGAATTAGAACGACAATTAGAGTTAACTCATTCAAGAGTTGAGACATTATCTATCCAACTTAAGAAAGCTCAAACCTCAACTGATACTTCTATTGAACATGTTCCAATGGATCAATCTCAAGAAATTCTTGGATTACAAGAAACCGTTTCATTCTTAAGAAGAGAAAAAGAATCAATGAAAACAAAGTTTGCTATAACTGAACAAGAATTAAAGAATACTAAACAAAAATTAGAACATACTTATAAAGAGTTAGCTCAAGTACAAACTGAACTTAAATCAGAAAGAGAAAAGAATCAAAAGAAGAATAAAGAGTATGATGAAACTGAACAATTTATATCTGAGTTACAAGAACAAGTTAAGGTATTCAAAGAAAGTAATAAAACATTAAGACAACAAAATGATCAAACTCTACAATTACTTGAAACATCAAGACAAGAAGCAAATGAAGCTAGAACACAATTAATTCCATTAAATCAAAGAATAGCTGAATTACAAAAAGAAAAGGATATGAATGATGAAGAAATTAAAATATTAAAAGAAGATGTATTGAAATGGCAAAACAAAGTACAACAATTAATGCAAAAGTATAAACAAATAGATCCAGAAGTTCATGAAAATCTTTTACAAGATTTAGAACAAGCACAAAAGAGTAAACAAGAATTAGAAGATCAATATAAAAAACAATTAGAAGAAAAGAATGAAATAATAAAGAGGTTGAAAGCCGAAAGTGAAGAATTTACAAGTAGAAAAGATAAAATGTTAGAAATTATGAGAAGTCAAAAAGAAAAGAATCAAACCTTAAAGATTGAAAATGAAAAATTACAACAAAAGGTTGACACTTTAGAACAAGAAGTAAAGCATTATAAAGAAGATAAAAAAAAGAATGAAGAAGACAAAAAGAAGAATGAAGAAGAGAAGAAAAAGAAAGACGAGGAAGAAGAAAAGAAAAAGAAGGAAGAAGACAGAAAGAGAAGAGTTGAGGAAATGAAATCTTTAGCCCTTAAATCTATGATGGCAAAATCAACTAATAATGCTCCACCAATCAGCAGTGAAACTAGTACAACACCTTTAACTACTCCTCCTATTCCAGTTGTCACGCCTACAAGTATAGAAGAGCCAAAGGTTACTGGCAAGAGAACTATGGATGAATACGAAGAAGAACAACAACAAGAAGAAGAAATAAGTACAGATGTTCCTATTGCTAGTTCCTCTACAACAACAACTGTAACAGTAACAGAAGAGCATGTAGTCACTTCAAGTTCAGATAAAGACAGGCCTATAAAGAAGGTTCGTTCTGAGGATGAAGAAAAAGATGATGACTCTCATTTGTCAACTGATAAACAATCTGGAAAAGGTAGATTTAAACGACCTCCAATAGGCAAGAATAATAAGGAAGAAAAAGGAGAGGAGGATGTTGAATCCACTTCAGGTGATAAAGAAGATGAAGAAAAGTAATACCATTGTAAATCTATTAGTAATGTATTAATTATTGCATAATTTATTTCTTAAATCCATTAACTTTTCGTTTAACTCTTTTGGCCAACTTTACCTTCTGAAACATCTATTAGTGTTTGTATTAAGATATTTGAGTATGAGTTTGCTCTGTTTTTCTCCTTTTCTTTTAATGTAAATAAATTTCATTTACTCTTAACTTACCTTGGTTGTATTGCAACACCTTTAAATCCACAGACAGGTACATTATTTCTTCTTCCTTTTGTTTAAGATCTCTTTCTAGTTGTTGCTCGTAATTTAACCTTCCCTTTGCCTCTACTTCTTTATTATTAACAATAGATCTCATGTTCTTTACTTTCTCTAACAAACATTTGAGTTGACCAGATTCGCAAGTTTCGTTATTAGAAACATTGTCTTCCTTAAAGCCATGGAATTTATTATATTCTTCATGAAACATTTTGGAAAAAGGAGAACAACACTTTAACATAAAATTAGTACCTTTCACAGTTTCATACAACTGCCTTAGCTGAAAATTAGTTTCATCTTCACTTATTTGCTTCATTATCAAGCCTGAAAATTCATTTTCCTCTTGAATCAAAGACATTTTTTGTATTTAAATATTTGTTATTCTCTCCAATCAGAATTCAAAGTCAACCAACGAAGGGATGATTTCTTTTTTAAATAATTAGAATAACCAGTTTTTATACATCCCTCACTTGTTGCATCTCTATAACAACATGTCCAATAACCTTTACCTTTTGGGATATGATCATTACAAGAACCAGTTGGTGCCTTTCCACCTCCCTGTCTACTAGTCCCTCCTCCTACAATTTTACCACTGTGATATGAATCTTTATCAATCCAATATGCTCTATTACAATAATCACCTCCAGTTCCACAACAAGGATAAATTTTTTGTTTGTAATAATTTTTACTTCTACTCTTCCACACCATTTCAGTAGATTCTTCTTTATGTGGCATTGTATTAAAACCAAACTCATCCAAATAATCATAATAGTCAATCCCACTATCACTGGCATCCATTAGCGAAATAATTGATCGTTTTTTCTCCTTTTTCTTTTTTTCTTCTTCCTTAATAAAAACATTTGCTTTTTCTCTAATCATTGATTGAATTGGTGAAAATATATTAGAAGTAACTGATTTCTTTAACCCACTACTACTAGATACTCCCTTATGTTTCAAATTATTAAAACCAAATTCATCTTCACTGCTATCACTATCATCTCTTAAATCATTATTGGAAACTGTCACTTTTGTTGCATTATAATTGTCAAAATCTTCTAAATATCTTTTTGATAAATCTTCAATTTCAAATGTAGTTTTTTCATTATCTCTATAATCATTATCGTCGTCATTATAGTTGTCAACACTAATCGTTAAACTCAACAATGGTTTTTTTGTCACCTTTAATTTTCCTTCTTCACTATCAACCCAATTCATTAGCTTTTCCACCATAAATAAAGTAGCTTTATTTTCACTATCACATTCTTTTATTGATGGCAATTTCCATTCAGTTGTTATCTCAGTATTTATTTGCTTCGTTTGATTTAAAATATACTTTTTTCTTGATTCATCTTCATGATAAGCCCAACATAAAATTGCCTCAAAAACTGTTCCAATTGAATGTTCATTTAATTGTTCTCTATTTGCTCCATTGTTTTCAACATTAATCATTTCATAAATTTCTTTAGCTCCATATTTTAAAAAGCAAGATAAACTTTGATTTGTTTTGTATTTTTCTCTTTCTTCATTAATTGTTTTTAAATCTTCCATTGTAAATTGTGAATTTATTGTAAATTTTTCTTTATTTATTAAATTATTTTTATTTAAATATTTATTAAATAATATTTGTGAAATAGTATGATTTAAAATAGAATCACCATACCAAGCTAATTGTTTACAGGTAATTAAGGTTGGATTTAAAGCAATTTTAAATAAATCCGAATGATATAGAGGTGAAATTCCACACAATTTTTCAGTGGGTGACAATAATTCTTGTTGTTGAGTATTGACATCTTTAATTGATGAAAAAATAAGGTTGTTTTCTAAATTTTTATCTGTGCTTGTTTCTTTTTTCACATTGTTACTTTTTTTTAATTTCACATCTTGTTTGTGTGGAACTGTCTTATCCTTGTTGCTAGACTTTAGGAAATTGTCTAGAGGCACAAAGTGTGTTGGCATTTTTTGAAGTTTCTGATTAACATGCGCTACAGCCCATAAACTTTAATAATTTCAACATTTTGGAATTCTAAAATCAATTTAATTTATGCTTTCCATTTTTACAAACTTTCAATAAATTTTTTTGGGGGTTACAATTTTAAGTGGACAGCACTAATCTT